>JANPWX010000653.1:2052876-2175341 GCA_024734555.1 Trochalopteron elliotii | reverse complement strand
TGGCTGGGTAGGGATCCGGGATGCCGGCGGCGCGGCGGGGAGGCGGCAAGGCGGCGGCGGCGACGAGGAGCGGCGGGCAGCCGGCAGGTAAGGGCTGCGCGGCCGCTCACACACGTGCTCTGCCGGGTTCGGCGCTACAAGTCCCCGTCCCTGAGCAAGCGGAGTGGGGCGGAGGGATGGAGACCGCCGAAGGCGGCTGTGGGGCGAGAGTTATGAACGCGGGGCCGGGGCCATTCCACCTCACCGTGGCTCGGGGTAGTCTCAGAGGCGCCCAGGAGGGACAAAGTGCTTTTTAAGAGGATCCTTATCTGCCAGGAGCCTTCTCCCAGCAAGGCACTGCCTCGGGCACCCCCTTGGGTAATAGCTGGGAAGATGCTTTCGTGCGTGTGTAGCGGCGCATCTTCGGCACACATCGGAAATGCTCTGACTGCGTGTGTTCGGGTGGGAAAAGTAAGGAAAGGTCATTTATATCCGCGTCTTGGGGAGCAAAAGTGGAGTTGCCACAGCTCTGGGTAGGTAGAAGATGAGCTGTAGACGTACAAGCGGCTGTGCTGAGCAGGGAACTGCGTTTCGCGGGAGCCGGTGACGATCTCCCCTGGAGTGGCAGCACTGCAGTTACAAGTGAAAAAAAGTTAACACGTCGGACAAAAGCTGGGTTTTTGCTTTTTTCCTTCTTCTTTCCAAGTAATATACGGCGGGTTTGAAACATCGTGTCTCTCTGATCCGCCTCAGCTGCTACCTGAGTCCCTGTTTATTTTTCAAAGCTCTTTAATGGAAGGGAGCCCCCTCGCAGCCCCCAGTCCTCCGGTTTGCATGTACCCGGCAGAAAGTTTCCATTGTTCAGGAAAGGGTTTGAAGCCTGTTTGCCAAAAAAGTGACAGGGGAATAAATGGACTTCGTGGAGGCTGGGGGGGGGGGGGGGGGCATTACTTTCATACCCCTTTTGGTTAAAGCTATAAATCACACCGGGGGTTGGGTTTGTTTTCGAGAAAGTCCTAATAAAACACCAGATTCTTAGTGTAACTCGTTTGGCTCATTTTTCACAGCCAAAAGAATTGATTTATGGGGCAACATCGCAGGGACTTGGTCAGAGCAGATGAGGTCGGTGTGCGGAAGGCAGCGGGCAGCCTGTGCTGGCCACACGGGTGTGAGTGACAGAAGTGCAGTGTCCCCAGTTCTCGCTGGCGTAGCCTGAAGTGTATATTGGTGCTGTCACTTCAGCCATAGTCGATCCAATAGGGGTGAGAACCAGCCTCGGTGGCTGCCTCTGTGGTCCTTGGGCTTGCACACCTCACCTTCAGCCCATAACTGGGGTTGATGATGTGTTGAAGTGGTGCTAAAACCTTCCCGTGCTCTAAGACACTTTTGCAAGTTAAAGCTTTGGGACGCTGTTGGAATCGTAGCAAGTGGCATACTCGGAGGTCACACGGAGGGAAACATCCCTCCGGTGATGACTGTGAAGTGAGTGATGGGTCGGGATTTCCAGGGGCTCCCTGGAGCTCCTCGGGACAGGCTCCCTTATCTCTCGTTCGGCTTTCTCCAAGGCAAAGGTGGCACTGTCAACTCCCGCTCTGCTCCCTGGAAGTGGGATTCCTCCGTGAACCAGGAGGGTTCCCGTCAACCCCAACACCTAGCAATGTCTTCAAGAGTTGCCCCACCACTGTGAGCTGTTAAAAGCTCCTGTGGACAGGGATTATGAGGGGAGAGAGAGCTTTTCAGTGCTAGTGGCTATCCCACCATCTTCCATGTGCGTGGGGAAGCGTGAAGCCAGTGCTGCTTCCCCCCAGAGCTCTTTGCCAAAGCCAGCGGCTCTGCCCGTCCGACCTGGGGGGGGGAAAGGTTGTGCAAAAGAAACTGTAAAGAATATAAACCTTCAGAGCCAAGTAAAAACACATTTTACTTTTTCAGTCTTTTTGAATTGAATGGTAAAAAGCAAATTCTTTCTCCTAGTCAAATGGGCCATGGGGTATTGGCTCATTACTGAGGGTTGTTGTTCGCTGGGCTTTGCATTTACAGTCTAAGGCCTTATTTTCCATAAAGGGGCTTGGAAGGATTTTTCCCCAGTGATCTAATTCTCCACACGGGGCTGTGAAGGCTATAACAGCTACTGCTTTGTGCCTATACTCAGCTACATAAAACACACATTGAAGGGAGGCATTCTCGAGGTATGTGTATGTTTGCTAATATGAATACTGGCTATTAGCGGAGGTGGAGGGGGTGCAGGTTTTAACATCTCCGCAGGGAGGTGTTCGGCTGTTGGCAGGAAGGAGGCAGATGGCGGGGCTGTTGCTGAATAGAAGCTAAACTAAAAACACCAGGGGCCTCATCTGGGCTGAGTTTCTCTTCTCTCCGTTCTCCGGGCTGCTGCAGGAAGAACAATGTCAAATTTCCCCCCTCCCTCTTTTTTTTTTTTTTTTTTTTATGAATGAAAGTAAGAGAGGCAAGGCAGGATTGAATGTGTATGTCATTCAGGGGCTATGACAGAGATGATTAGGGAGGTCAGTGAACTCCTTTGCAGTCTTGAGCATGCGGTCACTCTATTCAGCAGCCACAGAATAGACATCAATATAAAAAAGCCCGTCCAATTTGCATTAGTATTCAGATAAAGATATTACTTCGTACGATTTGTGAATGTCAAGTAATGCTGGCTGTTTTCTTAGAGAGCAGCCCAACTGAAACAACAGCATTTAACTTTTAAGAAATTCTGATAACCATCCTGTCTTCTGTAGCTGGCTTGTGTGTGTGTCTGCCCACAGTATATGTGAAAAAGGCAGTTTCTGGGCTCTTTAGGATTTGTGTTGTATTAGTTAGCTGCTGAGGCTGTCTGAGTGCATTGAAAGAGTTGTATAGAGAGCTGCTAATGTTTGATCAGGTTTGTGCGGGAAGGGGAGGGGAGAGCTCTCCCAGTCTGTCAGGAGCAAGAACCGAAGTTTCCTTGTGCAAGGAGTGGAGTTGTCACCCAGGGTTAATACTGCACAGGCAGTTTTTTTTCCAGCAGAACAGAACAAGGACCATGTTGGGATTTTGCTTAAGTTTAATGGGAGGGCATGTATCAATTCCTGTGACTTTTTTGTGTGAAAAGATGTGCTGGCTGCGGTGTTTTTCATGCAGCTGATGGCAATTGGGCTCTTGCAGCCTTCCAGCATGAGCTCAGCGAGGGGTCCAAGGTGTAGGTACACCGATCTGTGTCACTTTGCTTTGTGTATCTGAGCGTTTCAAAGTTCATCCTGAAATTATAGGGGTATTGAGTGCCAAATGGCACTGCCTGTTCCTGGAGCTCGCCTTGGGGTTTATGTGTTCAAACCCTCTGCAAAGAGTCTCTCATGTATTTATTGATGGTGCTGCCTACTTTGTGCCCTACACCAGAAATGTTTTAGATTCAACGGGCAGCTGTGAGTGATAGTTTTGAGATTAAAAGCTGATCCATTTGTTCGCATGAACAGCAGCAGCAAAAGAGCTAATTAAGTCCTTAATATTGAGACTAGCATATTTTGCTATACGCAATAAAATAAGAGGACACAAGTAAATGATGATGAAACATTGCTTGTTTGTTTTTTTTTTTTAAATCTATTTCTTACCTTGCAAACAGTGAACTAGAAAGTCTGTTGCAGTGCAGAGATGGGCTCAATGTATTCAGTAGTAGTTGTATAACATGATGTCTTCTGCACACACTGACAAGGGTCACTCCAATTAAATCTGAGGATTTTTTTCTTTTAATTAAGACTTTATTAGCAACCAGTGAGTAGGAAACATGATGAAAGTAGATCTGAAAATTGTGTAGCGTTGATCTGCTAATTAAATCTTGCAATTAAAGTAAGCCGCTCAGACTGGCATGTTAACTTTTACAACTCCCTCCAGAAAAATCCTCAGTGCTGTTTGGGAAGGTTAACCTGTCCTGAAGCCTGACTGAACATGGACGCCAAAGAACTCTTGATTACAGCATTTCCTCTATATTCAGACCATTTCCATACAGTGGGACCCAGTCTGCTGGTTGCACAAAGCTGAAATTTTTTCATAAAGCTGGACGAGGGTTCCCTCCCTTCTATAAGGCTGAGAAACAAATTTCTTCCTTTTAAAATATGGTCAATAACACTGAACTTTGATATCCACCATAATACTTAGAAGGCTGTCCTTTCTGAATACTTATTGTGTGCATCTGCTATTCACTTAGGGGTCCTAAAGGAAAGTGAATCAGCCTGGTTTCTGAGCAATTAATAAAATTTTCAGTTTATAAAAGCATTGGATCAAGCTGGTTCTGAAAGTGATCTCTTGTTGGCATGCAGAGCTTTGACTGAAGGCATTTGCTGCACCTTAAGTTTAGCTAAGGTTAGGGCATGGCCTGCTGGTGGCTTTTTCTGGCTGGTCATTGAAGTGTGTAGGATTCAGTGCAGGAGTGTGAGCATGAGCCATTAAGTTTCGTGGAGAAGTGGCTGTTGTTATTATGGTTTAACTTCTGGCAATTTTTGCTAAGTATAAGGTAGACCCATCAGGCTTGTAACAAATTCAGATGTTTATCCTGAAAATAGAGGTAAAATTCCCTCTCCAGTTTTTCCCAGCTTGGCTGAACCTGATACACAGGTAAACAATAAATCTGGCTATTTTTCTTCTGTTTCCCTGTTAGAATAGATTTCTGTCTTGTCCTTCATGGACTACATGCTTGTAACTTTTCATGTGTCCTGGGAATTTATCTGACTCTGCATACCTGTTTCTTCCTTTTTTTCTGGCCCTTAAAAAACACTCCCACCTTGAAATTGCCTGCTGACTCCACGCCATTCAGTAGAGTGGTTTGATGGAGCTGTTTCAGTGTTTGCCATTTCATCTCTTTTAATAGAGATTAGTGATAAACTTGATTCTACATGTACCAGACTGTATGCCAGAAAGGAGGGGGGCCGGTAGAAGTTTGCTTTACACTCAGGGGTTTTTTTCAGCAAGTGAGACTCTGGTTCAGCACAGCCACTCGTGGTATGTGGCAGCAGGCAGTCCAGACTGTAGGAGGAGTAAATCTGAAAGCACCTCTCTGCAAATACTGGACTAAAAGCATGTCTGAAGATTTCACACAAAGCCAAAAGCACCTTAAAATACCTTGTTACACCCTGAATTTTTTTCCTTGGCCTCCTACATAGCTTATCAGTTTAGTGATTTCCCCTCTTTTGGCTGTTTATCTGGTGACCTTGTTAAAAAATTACTTTTTCTCTGAAGTAAAGCTGACTCCCCCAGTGTCCTCTTTCTCATAAGCTCAGAGCTCAGGTTGCCAAGTGCCATAGATGTGATTTAAAGCTCTGTATGTGTGAAGAAGGGCTGTTATTCCTGCAGTGAATGCTGTATTCCTGGTGTGCTTACCCCTAAAATATCTGCTCCTTGGCTTGAATGACCAGGAAGTTTCTGCAATATCAAAAGCAAACAAGAACTGTGAGATATGGGCTGAGTAAAACCTTTAGTAAACTTAGTAGTTAAAATGTGAAAGGTAATCACATGTAAATCTGCCCTATTATTCTGATAGGCTATCAGGGCTGTTGCGTTCAGGTGGTTAGGAACTACCCAGGAGGTAGTTAAATCAATTTTAATTTTTTTTGGTGGTGACACTCAGGTTGCTCAATGTAGCAAAGCTACTTTTGAAGAATAGCAGCACAGTCAAGTAAGAAAACATTTCTCCAGTACCTGCTTCAGTTTCAGATGTATTCATCTAAAAAAGGGGTGGTATTTATTGCAGAGGTGGAGGTAGGTCTGGTGTGCTGGCCTTGCTTTCTCAAATCCAGAGAGCCAGGCAAGATAACGAGTTGGTTAAATAAAAAGGTTATATTAAAACTTGGAAGTAGATCTCTTGATCATGCAGAACTGTATGCAAAACAATTGCCATGTGCTTACACGTTTAGCATCTGTGAGATTTTGGGGCTGTGCCATTTCTGCAGGTTGTGAGGGGTTAAACAAATTAATGACTCGAGTGAGAAGGGTTCCAAGTTTTCGGGTGAGGAAAGGACGCAGCCCGGGATCGCTCTCTGGGAGCAGGCACTGCTCCACGTGCTGTGTGTGCCGAGGGCTCTTCCCTGGGAATGTCACAGCCCCAGGACCCCAGCCCTGCTGTGTGCACCAGTGTAACCAGGGTGTACTCTGACCTGCTGAACTACCTGCAGATGTCACGCTGATACATGGCAGTATGTTGATTTGGATTTTTCCCCTCGTTTCCTTTTCACTCAAGGAGCCAAGCCATCAGTTAAGTTCCTTAACTTGAATATGAGGCTTTTAGGGAAAGACAGTAACAAGCAGTGGTAGTGCACCATGGCATGCCTGAAACCTCCAGAGGGGGCTTCCCAGCTGTTACTTTTTCATAACTGATTAAAGTGTTTGTGAGTTTATCTTCATTTAAAACTTTTGCCCTGGAAAGTGAAGTGTTTTATAGTTGCACCTTGATTTCACTGAGCTACCTTGTGCTGTTCACAAGGAATCTCACTAAATTATTTTGGCTTAGTTAAATCAGTGAAGTTCTGGAGACAAATGCTGCATTATAAGGATTGGACTAGTGTCCAGAAGTGATGGATTTTAAGTATTTTGGAGTTGACCTGGCTCGAGTTGGGTGTAGGGGAGGCAGCAATACAGCTGAGTATTGCTTAGGGAGCCTAACCTTGTGGTGGTGTTGTGGTGTGTGGGTGGGTTCTCACTGATGGATGCCAAGAGGGAAGAGTGATGTAAAGGGCAAGAAGGGGAAGACTTCACTGTCAGAGAGCTCCAAGGAGGGTGCTGAGGGCAAGAACATCTCTGATGCTCCTCTCACAAGAGGCAGGTGGTACCTGGCTCTGTGAAAATGGGATGCAGGCATGGTCCTTGTAGCAGGACCATGTCCCAGGAGCCACCTGGTCCCCTGTGTTGCTGATGCTGCCTCTGCAGAGGGGATTTACTGGGGGTTTCATTGTGGTGTGTGGCAGAGGAGGTCATGTGAAGTCCTGGAGATGTTTGTGTTCCACAGGGCACCGCAGGGTAACTGGCATCACCCTGAACTGACTCATCCCCTCTTGCTCACTTCCCGTGTGGAAGGTAAAATACACATCTGTGAAGGCTTTTCTTTGGAGGAAAAAGGAGCTATGGGAGATGTCTCTGGGTCCAGATGATGAGACCAACCTTTCTCAACCTTCCACTTTCCCTGTAAAAAAACTGAAAAGATCCCGAGAATTAGATTTTTGATTTTATTTTGATGCTTGACAGAGCTTGTAAAGATCCTTCATGGCAAATTTGGCTCCCAGTTTGGAGGGTCATTGCTTTCTTTAGGGGTTCTGCCATTCTCTGCTTCTTGTAGTCCTGTAAAAATAATAATGAGGTCCTGATCTTGTGCCTATTGAATCCTAGGCAAAAAAACCCTCATTGATTTCCAAGAGGGCAGACTGAAGCCCTTCACAGATCGTGGTGGGAGCAGCTATTTAGCATAAGCTGGGATTGTTTGGGAAATTTTCTAATGACCCAAACATTTTAACAAGCAGAGGAAACTCTGGCGAGTAAAAGGGCTCCCAGTTTGGGGGTGGAGATCCTGGAACTGGCTTTCAGTGACCTTGCATTCCTCTCTCACCAGCTGTAACACAGACCTTCACTTCCCATCTTGCTTTTTGTAACTCCAGCTTCGATGGGAGCCCGTGGCAGCATCACAACCCAAATGCAAGCACCAAAGGCAGTGGTGACAGCCACCACCCTGCTCCCCGGTGCCCCTGTTGTGAGTCCCCTGTGGAGCTGAGCTGCTCTGCTGGCCACTGTCCCCTCCTGCCCCATCCTCACTGCCATTTCATCAGTGTCACCAGCATCAGCCCCAGTGCCGTGAGCTGCGAGCAGCACGATGTGCTGGGTTAGTAATCCTCTGTGGGTGAGCCTGAGCCCTGGGACCCTGCCCCACACAGGAGCCCATGGAGGAGTTTTCCTGGCACTTCCTCGGCAGACAGAGCACAAGAAAAAGCTTTTCCATAGAATTCTTCTTTTTTTGCCTTTTTTTTTTTTTTTTAGTGACCCCGCTCTCATGGGTGAGACTCAGGTACAAGCAATTCCCTCCCAGCAAAATACTTCAGCAGCTTTGTGTGGAGACTGTAGGGCCTCAACAAACTGGTGATTTCATTTTTGTTTAAAGTTTTCTTCACTTCTCTCTATAGATTCCCCCAGGAAAGCATTTTGTTTCTAGCCAGTAGCAGGATCTGTGTAAGATGAGCCAAGATGTGCCTTGGGAGATGGGAGTATGGCTGCTAAAAGTGGAGAAACCAATTGCAGGGAGAAGGTTAAGGAGTTCTGAATGTGCCCTGACAATTAGCATGTTCAAGAGAAGATAAATCCTCAATGAGCCTGTCTTTAATTAAAAGAATGATTGGAATTAGGCATAGTACCATCTCTTCTGATCAGTATCATGAGTATCTGTACGAATAAAGCATTTCTGAGGAGGGAGAAAAACACCAGATTCTAATCTTCCTTTGGTAGCCGATATGTCTGCCTTTTGCAAGGGCTTATTTCTCCCTGTCTTGGAGTACCGGGGCTTGTTGACAGTAAACAACTGTCACTTGGCAGTTTATGAAAGAAGAATGTTTAAGAAAACATGTCCAGTTTAAATAGTTATGTTAATAGGCTGGGGATTCATGCAGAAGTGAGGGAATCTGGTAAATGGAGGTACATAAATTAGCTAGTATTTATAGAACCATAGGATCATAGAATGGTTTGGGTTGGACGGGACCTTAAATATCACCTTGTTCCAACCTCCAGTATTCACCATGTAAGAAAAGAGCTGAGTGCAGCTGGGGGAGAAAAATTAAAAGTACTTTTCATTTTTACAGTCAGTGTGTTATGCATGAATTCACAGCTTTCTGTGAAGGCATAATTTTTTTTCCAATGAGAATTCCGAAAGCCTCTTTCTTCCAGCATGTGGTGGGTTGGGCCCTGGGAGGCCCCTGGGTGGGACGAGCTGAGGGCTGGGAAGGCAGTGCTCCCACTGAGTGGCCCGAATGCTGCTCCAAGCTCCACAGGCAGCATTTGGACCTTGCAGCTGCCCTGCCGTGTCCTCAGCCTTTGCCGAGCAGGAATGATCGCAAGGGGGAGGCTGCAGGAAAACTTTGCCTCCTGATTTGTGGATTGATTTATTACAGAAAGGAAGGAGTGGGGGGGGAGAGTAAGAAACAGCAGATGGTGTCCTCTCTGCATCCCTGCCCAAAGTTGCTACAAATCCATCACCCACCTTCTTTCGAGTTAAACACTGGTGGATGCAGTGAGAGATGAGTGAGTGCAAAGTGTTTGTTCCAGCTCAGCCCAAAGTCATCAGTGTCAAAATATAATGAGTGGGGGCCTGGTGTCAGGCACTTGAAATCTATAATCAAGCATAAAAAATATGTTTCAGGTTTTCCAGGCTTCTGATTCATCCAGCTTGGGAAGAAGGGTGTAAGTGGCTAATGGGAGATACTAGCATTAGCCTTGAAGATAGTGGGTAAAACCACTCTCCTGCACTCCAGCTGTCATCCTGGGGTATAATATAAATACAGTAAATACTGTGGAGTTTAAAGACAGAGTACTGTGTTACAGATACCCCAGGCTGAAAGAAAGTTTTTCAGAGAGGGACATCTTGATAGCAGCACCTTCTCTTGCCCTTGTTGCAGTTAGGGCAGAGAGCTGGAGGAGCAAATGAGAATCCCCAGAGTTTTGACAAAAGGATCACACTGAATTTTCTTTTGCCCAGTGGTTCAGTTATTGTTGCCATTATTTGAACTAGGAGGCAAAGGAAACCCATACATGAAGCCTCCTACTACCGAAATGCCTTGCGATCCGCCCAGTCAAAAAGGAAAATAACTCCTGGAAAGTGTTAAGAGTTTTGCTGGGGCTCCAGCCTGTGAATTATTTACTGAAGGAATGAGATTTCTGCCTCATTTTTAAGTGCAGGCATGCTGGTATCTTGAATTTGAGGAAGGCAGTGGGCTTCTGCATCATAAAAGTCTTCATGGAGGGGAGGGAAGCACAGAGGTGGCAGAGAGGACAGCAGAGGTTCTCCTTTGCCCAGTCCCCCTCAAAGGGGTCAAAAAGGGGCAGGTGTATAGCCACCACTGTGGTCTTGGTGGTGGGTCAGTGCCTGATCCTGGGTCTGGTGACCCCATGCAGTGCAGGTCCTTCCTGTAAGAAGTCACCTGCATGCTTGGAAAAGATAGTCTTGTGGGTGGAATGTGTTAGTTTTGGCAGAAAGGGGTCTGAAGCCTCCTCAGGTGCTTTCAAAATACGTGTAAATGTTTGAAGTAGAGATTTTCTCCCTCTCTGTCCCCTCCTCCTAGCGCACAGCAGATGAAGTACAGACAAGAGGTGCAGTCTTTGCAGGAATAACTTAACCCAGTGCTTGGGCCCAGCTGTTTTGGGCATGAGAAGGAGCAGTTGGAGGGATGACATAGGATGTCTCAGGGCAGGCAGGAAGAAAAGATGACCCTGGATTAGCCACCCACCCCTGGAAAGAGAGTGGAAGGGGCAGAATGCTGCGTGCAGCTCTTGCTCCATTTATGGGTTATACATCAAGGAGGGTTGTCCAACTTCATGTCTTCATGAGTAGTGCAAGGTGGTGGCTCATCCCACCCAAGGGAACATGGCAGGAGCATAGCTTTGGTGCCTGACTTTCAGACAAATCCAGCCCTTGGTGGCTGCTGGACTCAATTTTTATCATCTATATCTTCCACCTGGCAGAGAGAAGCGGCTGTTTTCTTTCTCCCTTGGCTTGCCTGCTGCACTGATCATCTTTGGCATCACAACAGCATCCATCTAATTCTTAGACGCTCATTTGCACAGAGAAGAATTTGTAAGTGTTTCTGGTGGGGAAAGGCAAGGCAAGGCAGGGAAGATCAGAGTCAGAAGGATGGGGAATATATCCCAAAGTGCCTCTGGAAGGTGCCTGGTTCATGCAGGTAGGACCAGCCACATCCTCTTGTAGGAAGATAGAAATAGTCCTCTGCAGAGGGTCTTCATTTCCTTACAACAACACTAAAATATCTTTGCATAGAGGTATCTACCCTGCTTCTGGAGTTTCTGGATCCTAACGTAGTGCAGGTTGTAGATGGTTATTTGGGAGCACTAAAACTGCTTGAAGGCAGCGGGAGCCGAGACACGCATGACTTCCTTGAACTCTCTCTTAATTTGTCAAGTGGAGTCCAAACCCCACTGAAATAGATACTGTTACAGGAGACCATTAAAAGGTCCCTCCTGGTGAACCTGATGCCCTGGTGCTGCTGCTGGAAATGATAAACCCCTGCATTCAGGTTGGATGGTGTGCGATGTCCTGTGTGTATGTGCATATGCAGGGAAGCCAGTAAGCCCTGCTAATTTAGGGGTTGTTTTCCAAGTCTGTTTTCTATAACCCTGTAGACTTAATACAAATAAAGAACTGACCAAGTTTCCTGTGAGAAGCGCAGAACAAACGCTAAGCGTGGGATTTGAATGCAGAAAGGTGAAAACACAAATGTATACAGAAACAGCAAGTCAAACAAGCTGAAAAAATATTGTAAGGTTGATTTAACAGAGCAGTGAACTCAAAGCTGTCTAATCCCTTTAGCAGCCTTCTTTAAAGAGGAGAAATAAAAGAATTTTTGACATTACTTTTCTTTGCCGTCTCTCACAACTCTTTCTAGTAATGCTGAAGGATAAGACTTGAGTTTAACACAAGGACAGAGTGTTGCAGCTTTAGTTAGAGGTGTTTCTAAATAACAAAATCTTCATTTGTCTTTCACGACATTAAAGTGGATCAGACTTCCTGAAAGGCGATTACTGTTAAATTTCTCCAACTGGGTACCTGGCACCTAAATCTCGCCTGAGACTCTGAAATAACAAGCTTGGTTTTGAAAGATGCTGAGCCAGGTCAGGCTCTGCATTTAAATCGCTTAAGCACTCTCAAAATCTGGCTATTCATTTTGGTGCATAGATATGGATTTCTGGGCTTAATCACCGACCTTTGCATTTCAAATGTTTGACCTTTGTTTTCTTTACTAAGTATGCAGACATAGCGGCCCCCAAATTATTATTATTTTTTCCCTTTTACACAGCTGAAAACAGCCAGCAGAGAAGACTTGAAGTTCTGCATCTTATTACTCAGAAATAGGGATCTTTGAAAAATAGCATTTTATGTTACTCAAGGGAAACTTTCTAAAAGGGGAATATTTTTTTATTTTCATTCACGTGAACATGATCCTTCATATATCTAAAACCCACAATCAGTTGGAAAAAAATCCACCCGAACTACCCTAAACCTTTGCCCTCTCTTAATCCCTGTACAAGAGGGTTTTTTTTTTTTTGAGATGTGCTTTTCTCCCCCCTGAAATAAAGGCAATTGATAGGCTCATAAACAAATACCAAACATTAAGTCCTAATCTCCATATAGAGGAGCCTGACCCTTTTTATGGAGAGAGAGGGTAGAGGGAGGAAACGGGGCCAGGAGTTTCAGGTTTAATGCTTATTAAAGTTTTAGTGGGTGGGAAAATGCAATCAATAAATTTTGTTTAATGCCTCAAAACTGGTGTTAGTTTTCACTAGCTACACCGGAGAGTAGTTTTCATTTTGAAAAACTAGGACACTCGTAGTTGGAATGACAATTAATGTGGAGTGAATATGGTCCCAGTTGGAAGCCGATTTTTTGAATAGCATGAGAACTCCCCCCACCTCCCTGCCTTGGCTTCGAAGTGGGGTAGCTTCCGTTTTTAATTAGCAAACCCGGCAAAATTTAGCTCATTGTGTCTTTCCAATCCTTTGGCCCAGTGGATAGCTTGGATTTCTCCATCTTGCTGTCTTGAGGCTGTTCTTTTTATTTTTTTCCTTCAGTTTTGGTGCGGGAAGGAAAGGGGGGCTTCAGGATACTTAGGATTAAAGTCATTGTTTGGGGGTATTTGCAGCCAGCTGCCTGCATTAAATGAAGATTAGAGGAGTACACATTAAAAGTGCAAGGGAAATGCAGAGGACCTGGGATTTTGGAGCTGCATAGCTGTGAACCGAAGGGGAAAGGTTGGGGCTTTATGGCAAATTTTTCTGATGCCATGTGATCTTAAAACCCACTTCAGAAAGCATCACAAGTAGCTTCCACGGCAAAACTGGCTTGGGAATAGGAAAGGGAACAGGAGCATTTGCATCTCTTAAAAAGTTCTTCTGAGGTAAACCTAAACTTTTGGGCCTGGAGAACTTACATATTTCTTAAAAATTCATCTGCAAGAGCACTTGAGAGGTGGTGAAATCTTGATAGAACTGACCAAGTAGCTGAAAGCCCATCCTGGAGGTCAAAACTCCAGCAGTAATGAATTTTTGAAGGATTTTTAGAAAGGAAATGAAGGTATAGAGAAAGAGTCCAGGAAAAAAATTACCGGAAGAATCATTCAGCAACATTACAAGAAAGTTTAAAAATATTTCCAGATACAGCTGCTCTCCTTTCCCCTATGCCTTGTGGAGCCATCTTTTGAAGAGCACAAGTTTGCTCAGGGCCACCACAGTTCAGCAGGACCAGGTTCTGCTCCGATGGAGTCTGGGACAAGCCTTGCCCAATCTGTTGGGATGCTGGGAAGCCTCATTCTGTGCCTCAGTTTACGTAGCTGCTGCTGCTGGCTGTGAAAGGGCTTGTGGTAGTTGCTTGCTTGCTGCAATGATGAGGGTTTTTTGGACTTCCTCAGGCATGTAGAGCAGAAATGTAAAACATCAGCTGCTTTGTGGTGGGATCTGTCTGTCAACATCAAGCCGGGATGCCCCTGCTGTGCTGAGCGAAAGCTGAGGCCAAGTTGGCCGCTGCTCTTCAGAGGCAGCAAGAGGCAGACACCAAAAGGATGACAGCACAGTCTCTTGTGCTCCCCCAAGGATCAGCCCATCAGGGAGTGGTGTGGGTTGGCCATGTTTGGCCGCCATGGTTGGGTGAGGTGGCCTGTGTGACCTGTGGGCCGGCAGCTGCCAGGGTGTGCTCGTCATGCCAGGCTGGGACTGATGTCGCCTCACCATGAGTGTGTGCTGCTGAGAACTGATGCAGCTCATTGCTGCCCTCCTTGGGGACAGCACAGAGGCTTTGGCACCTGGGAGAGCAGGAGCCATCTGCATGGGCAGCCTTGAGCAGGAGCTGGGGGCCCTCATACCCTGGGGACCTCAGTATAGGTCCATGCTGCCTCCCATCCTCTGCTCCCTGTCTTTGGTGACCATTGGTGAAGACATTTCATACCAGTTCTTCTATTTCTGTATAAAAATATCAATGCAGAACTCTGAGCTAACTAGATACATGTGAGTGATGTTTGCTTCCCTGCTTTGAGTGGGGAACCAAGTGTTTGATTGTACAATCTGGCCAGATTTTAAGGAAAACTCCCCATTGCTGCTTGTTCCTTTAAGCCAGCAATCCCCAGCTGAAGGCTGTCCTTGGGACCAGTTCTGGGCTCTCAGCAGCAACCAAAGCTTTGTGCCTCTTGAAGGGTTTACATTCCCATTTTTGAGGTGTAGCCAGGAGACCCCTTTGATTTGTTCTCTGGTGGGGTTTTTTTGTCCTCCTCAGGACTTCCAAGCGTCAGAGGGAAATCCTTCTGGCCAAAATGTTTTTGTAACTGTTTTAGCTTTGTGACAATTTATTTCTTTAAACTCTCTGTGCCTGAATTGGGTGATCTAAGAAAACAGTCCATTAAAAGGAGGATACCGTAGAGTCCTGATGAATCCTGTTTTCTACTTGGCCGATGGAACAGAAAGCTAATTGCCAGTAGTAAATCCATTCAAAGGAGAGCTGGAGGGAGGGAGAAAAGCTAATATTCCTCCTTGAATGCCATTTAATCTCTGAAACCTTTCATGCAGATGTAAATTAGGATTTGCACAACAGAGTCAACAGTTGCTCCGTAGATAAGGCAGATTTGCAACATCTGCTTTTTCCATCTTGGAAGCTCTTCCAAAGTCGGGGATAGCCAAGCTAAACAGTGGAGATTTTTTTTTATTCCTTTCCATAATCTCTTGTTTATAAAGAAAGCTGCATATGACAGAGCTAAACCTGGTTATTGTTCTGCTAATTATCTAGGAAAAAGGTTTGCTTTTCTCCTAAAACAGATCTCAGAAAATCCCCACGGGGTGGTAACGCAATGCAGTTTCTTGTTAATGTCTTTGAAAGAAATGTCTGGTAACAATTTAATAGGCCACTACAGTGCAAATACAATATAAGTAGTCTACTTTGCATTATTATTATTATTGTTTTTATTATTATAAAAACTATTTTAACCTTTTCCAGGAGAACTGCCTCCTCCCAAGCAAACACTTGTAATATAGGAAAGATAAAGTGGTGCCTTTGAGTGATCTGGTCTTGCTGAAGGTGTCCTTGCCCATGGCAGGGGTATTAGAATGAGATAATACTTAAGATCCCTTCCAATGCAAACCATTCTGTGGCCATAGGATTCTGTGAAATGATGGAGGCAAACACTTTTCAGATATGATTATCTCAAGACATATTTTTATATCACAGTTTAGACTTTTACAGATACAGATACTTTATTTTTGCAATATTTTATTTCTGGGTGTGAGCCCCGCTGAGCAGGGGAGATAACCCAGCAAAACACCACTTTGGGAGGTGATACTGCTTCAGCAAAGCACCCTGTGCTGCTGTGATTGCCAGAGTAACCCACTTCTTCCCAGGATGGCTGCAGCCTGACACTGGGAAAGGTGGTGCAAGAGGGGTCTTGACCTCAGAAGGGGAGAGAAGGTGGGGAAGAGAGAAAACAGAATGTTTTATATAATCCTTTCTATTTTATAAATAAATTGTAAGAGAAAATATATACTTAAAGAGAATGTTCCACCTCTGGTGCCATCACAGCTGTGCAGAAAGGAGGGGAAGCTGTGCCCTGCATAAAGCACTGCCAAATATATATATATATGTGTGTGTGTGTGTGTGTGTGTGTGTAAAATACCCATCAGCTCCCTGCAGAGCAGTGAGGGTATGCAGGGACTGCACCCCTCCCTCGATCTTATCTGCCCTGAGAAGGCAGGTTCCTGGGGAAACAGGTTATCCCAGGATCTTATCATGCCCACCTCTCACAGGGGCTTGCAGTGCTGCAGGGCCCGGGGCTGGGTTGGAGGTTTTCAATATTCCCCCAGGGCCTGTCTGCCTCTCTGGGAGGAGACTGGGGGAATGGGTATGTGGGTTCTGTGCATGGCGTGGTTCCACTGGGGAGGTGACTCTGAGGCCACTTGTCACTTTTCCTGGCTACTTTTTAGATTTAGATGGGTCTTAAATGAACACCATCTGGCAAGAAAAGTGTTTTATTTCCCTTCTGGGAAGTTTGCTCTTCTCAGTGCAGAACTCCCAAGGTGAGGTGGGGAAGTGACTCCATCCCAAGAACAGCCACACAGGTATTGTGAAAAACACCTTAATATTATTCTCTGGGTGGATAATCCACTATCCACTCTGTTAACACAGGTAGGACACTTATTTAGAATGAACTAGGACTAAATATACAGGACACAGTGCTGGTCTGAGTCTGGAGATAGTGTACATGCTTTTTGCCACCATGGCTGTGTTCATCCTCCTGGATGTACACATGGAGATTTGCTGGAGGTTTTCAAACTCCTCCAGCAATTATGCACCAGCTTGCTGGCTGGGACCATGATCCCCCTGGGAATGGGATAACAAACTCAACAGGAGAAAGCTCTGGCATGGCTGTTGCTCTGTGATCCTGTAATGTATCCTGTCACGGTGGATTTGGTGCAGTAAAATACATAGAACAAGAAACTATTTCAGATTAACCTGAAGAGAGAAATGCGTGGAGCGCTGCTGTCTCTGTGCTTGTTAACATGCCAAATACAGCTTGTCCAGCTTGAAAAGGGAAAAAATATGATCCTCTTGGAATTGAACCTTAGTCCATTCCAGCTCTGGGCCATGAAGCAATCCTGGAAAGCCTCTTGGAGATTGCCAGGGTTCAGGGTGGGGTGAGGAAACTCTTGCTGGTGGTACTGAAAGTTGTGTGCCTCAAGTGCTCTCGGCGGAGGGGAGTCCCAGTGTAGTTTGAGTTGTGTGGTGGGTGTTCCCCTGCTGCAGGAAGGCCACTGAAGAAAAAGGATGATATTGATGATGATGGGTGGTGTGATGCATGTACTCCACCAGAGCAGTTCCTCAGGAGACTCCTGAACACTTTGGTGTTTGAAGAAGTAGGGTTGTGGGAAGTTATTCCAGGGGAAAAATCAAAGGTGAAGAGAAAAAAATTTTCTGGGGCCAGAACCCAGCACCCTGTGAGGTGACATGGGACCCTGGGGCTCCCTCACCCCTCACTGTGAGCCTTTGCTGCCCGGGAGCAGTCTCCAGCAGCATCTGGAAATAGTCCCTGACACCCAGGAGGGCATCAGGCAGGTTCTAGGTTGGCTTGGATTTTTTGGGGGCCATAAGCAGCCTGGGAATAGCCCACCCCCCTCCATCTCCTTAGCAGCCCAGGGATAGCCTACCACCCTCCACCTTTTCCTCGTCCTTTTGTGCCTGAATAATAAATAACTTGAGAGCTGCATGCGTTAAAACCAAAATAAAACATTTCCAGGCTCAGCCAGAAACAAGTATTGATGTCTGAGAGGAGCAGACAGCTGATGGAAATACTGACACACTTAAGTACTTGGAGCTGTGAACCACACAGAAAGTGAATTATTGCTGGGATGAGCCAAGCAGCTACAGAGATGAAGTATCTTGTCCTTATAAGTGAATACATACAAAAGCATTTCAGCGTTGCTGGGCCAACTGCTCCCCATTGCGGAAGGTGTTTCCAGCCAGTTGCTGCCTCTGAACAGCTTAAAAATGGTCTCTTTCTCTGTAGTGTGTTTGCTAGGAGCAGTGATGATGCTGCAAGTGTTGATCTCCATCAGAAGCATCTCTTGATGGTTCTCAAGTCATTACTGCTTTGGCTAAACTAATAATTCATTGAATTTTAGTCATACCTTGGGAGCCCACAACCCAGATTGGCTCTTTCTCTTGAAGAGCCCGTTAAAGCTGCAGATGTGTTAATCCCTGCTCTGCTGGCAAGTGTCAAGAGTGGGCTCCTGTAACCCTTACATGAGTTAACTCCCTGGTAATTTGTACCTGTGTGTCATGGTTTAACCCCATCTGGGAACTCAGCCCCACCGTGCAGCTTGCTCACCCCATCTCGAAGGATGGAGGAGAGAATTGGAAGAGTAAAAGCTGAGGAAACTATGGATGGCAATAAAGACAATTAAGTGAAGCAAGGGGTGTACATTCAAGCAAAGCAGAACAGGGACTTAGTTCATGTCTCCTTCGTGTCTTGGTGTCTGTGGTTGAAAAGGTGTTGGAAACACCAGGCACTTGGAGCTGGAAGGCAGGAAGGAGGTGCTGGACTCTAGCCACCCTGTGAGAGATCTCAGCTTTAGTTCCCTGCTTTGAACTCCTGCTGTTTTAAGCATGGAAATGAGACTGTCTCTGCTTTCAGATTTATCTTTGTACTTGAAAGCTATATAAGGAATGAGAGTAAAAATTAGTTCTCCGAGGTCACAGTTGGCAAAGTGCTTAAAAGCATTTGAGTGCCCCTTTAAATACTTAGTGGAGATTCACAATTTGGGTCCTGTTTGTTTTTTAAGCCATAAGTATATAAACAAAAGTTTGAAAAACAGTTAACAGAAATGAGATTAAGATGATTTAGTAGCATGCTCCTTTTAACTCACTGCTACATCTTTCCTGAGACTATTCCCAGTCCGTAGGAATAAAGTCACTAGAACTAAACTTTGAATCACAATGTCTGCTGGAGAGATTGAGGGTAGAGATGCCAAAGTAAAGTTGTCAGAAACAAGAGATGCTGCTTCATTCCACAGAAGCTTGAGACCCCAGTCCATCTGCTGAGTCTTTTTCTCTTCATTCCAGCATTCCCTGTATATATTTTATAAAAATTCTTTGTTACTTTGTCATTAACCCCAGGTTCATTATGGGTTTCAAAAAAGAGTTAATTTCCTTTTAAATGGCTAACCAGTACAGTTTGGCCTGTGCTTAGTCTGGGCTTGTTCCTGTTCAGTAGGTTTTGAATACAAAAGCCAAAATACACAGTTCTTGATCGTTTGGCAAACAGCTTTGGTGGAACTGTGTTTTGTGTGGAGGGGTTGTGCAGTTGCGTGGGGTTTATTTTCCAGTAGATGAAATTAGCAAGAGGTTCTATCAGAGTTAGACCAATACTCAGTCTTGCAAGTGCAAAGCTGTCCACGGGGCTTAGTAATTTGAAGCCAAAGTTTGTACCAGTGAAAAAATCCTCACAGTCTAGAAGAAGGGAGAAAAATCTTGAACTGTTAAACCAGAATATTTCTTAACCATATTTTCCCCAGAGATATATCCCAGTTGGGAAGAGACCATGGGTGAAAACTAAAATGTGGCAATGGGTGCTGGTCTGATAAGGAGATTGTGCATGGAGCTCAGTCTTCTTTTTTGATTTACTAAAAGTATATGCTTTCAGGGAAAAAATTTATTAAAAGGGAAAAAAACCCAACACCCTAAAGCTTTGACAGCATGAACACCACAACATTCTGGCCAAACCATAAAATATTTGAGTTGGAATTGCTGCCATGGTATGAGGAAAGGTTCTTTGTAATCCCAATGAGTGTGGGCTTTGCCTCCTGCAAGACAATACCTCCCATGAAATACCACCTTTTCAGGCTCCCAGACTCCTTTCTTTCTACCCTGCAAGGCTATTGACTGCAACATTTTTATATTTTAAATCTTTACATTTATACAAGAATAAAAACAGGCATGACAAAAAGAGAAAAGCAGAGAAAGAAAGAGAATTTTTCTCTTATAGCCTGCTCCACCTCTTTTACCTCAAGGCAGAAGAGCAGCCTGGAGCCAATGCTACATCCTTAGGTGTTTGGAGCTGCTGTGCTTGCATCTGTTTCACAGTGAAGTCATAATCTATGAATGTCTTTGGTTCTTCACTTCTGTTGCACACAGAATAACTTCAGCAGGAAGCCAGTGATGGTTTCATTTATTTTAGCTATTCCAGCCTGCATCTTCTGTCCAGCCTTCCACCTGTTTTCTTCAGCCCACAGACGTTGCCTTTGGGTCACCCAGAGTCACATAAGAAATTTGGTTTATCCCCAGTTCTGCTCCTTATATCCTGTTCTTGCTGGGTCATGTAGGGTTTGGGGACAGATGCACAGGAATAAACAAAAGGAGGTCCAGAGACTGAGCTCTGACCTTGCCAGCACACAATTATTTCTGCCAGATCACCTCCTCACCTGCAGCACTGGTGTTGCAATGACCCTTCTAGAGGTCTGTGCTGTTTGTTGTGATGCACCTGGTGGAGTGGATGTGTTTGGGTTGCTACAGGGTCAAAGCCATCCGTGCAGATCAGCCAGAGACCTGTCTGTCTTTGCACAGCTGCCTGCCTGTGACAGGCAAGGGGAAGGTCTGGGCACAAATAAAAGATGTGTTTCTTTTTTAAATGCCCTTTCTGTCTCTGACACCTGCTCTTATTTATCTCCATTTTCTTTCTCCCTTTGCAGAATACTTGACGAGCGAGACTGCCTTTCTGGAAGAGTTGGTGTTTGGAAATGGAGATACCATTGAACTTTCCTGTAACACCCAAGGCTCTTCTGTGTCTGTTTTCTGGTTTAAAGATGGTATTGGAATTGCACCTACTAACAGAACTCATATTGGACAAAAACTGTTGAAGATAATCAATGTTTCATATGATGACTCGGGGCTGTACAGTTGCAAGCCAAGGCATTCCAACGAGGTCCTGGGAAACTTTACAGTCAGAGTTACAGGTATGTGCAGAAATACAGCTAGTTCAGTGGTTTTCTTTTTTTTTTTTTTTTTTAAATTTTTGCCCTTTCACATGTTCAGCACAACTGGTGGTTTGTGGTGTTTGTCTGTCCTTGGAAGGTCTGCACCTCCCTGGTAACTCCTGACAGTGATTAGACTGGCAAAACAAACCAATTGAAGAATGCTTGCGCGTCCACACCAAATGTTGAAGCTTGATGTTAATACTGAGAGAGACTTAAAAAGGGTGCTAGTCAGATTAAACCTCAGATCCCCCCTTAACACTCAAATAGATGCAATGTTACATCTGCCTTTGAAGTCTTTTGGGAGTGAGTGAACTGTGGCTCACAGGGCTTAAGTGGTGTTTTCCATGTTATGTGACAAATCAGTAGTAAAACTGCACGTAAAAGCTGGAAGTTCCTGAAAACTGTTTCTCTGTTGTGGCTGGTAAATCTCTGCCCTCTATCACAGTTATCACAAGTTGCTAGCTTGTTTTAGAGGTAGCTTATCTGTAAACTGTGTATATCCAAAATATGTCCTTCATCGAAGTTACTTACTGGGATTCATGCATTGTAAACAAGTGCCGTGTTAGCAAAAGCACATGCTGTCACTTGCTTGGCCATATTTTTTGTGATGAGGATGATAGAACAGAACAGCTACAAGCTGTCCAAGCCTGGATCACTAAACACAGAGCGCCAGAAAAATCTGTTGTTAACCACCAGCACAAAGGTCATTTTCATGATTTCAGGCTGATGCATTGGTAGATGGATACTCATTTATGTGAGCAGATAAAAAGCCTCCTGATCACAGGTTAAAAGCCTGAATTTTCAGGAGAATTAGCCCCTTGTGGATCTCAGGCTTTAAAAACTTCATTTGCCCTTGTACTGTTGGAGCTTTTTCAAGAATCCTTGAATAGCAGGTCCTTTCTCCAAAAGTTGAGTTCCCTCAAAAAGTAAGAGTCCCTGTCTGAAAACCAAACACAGAGATGTTTGTGATTGTGAATCACATCCACTCTATAAAGAGCTTTCTTTTGCAATAGGATTTTTGTGTGAGAGGAAACCATCACAAGAATAAAAGCTTGTTTCACCAAGCCTTTAGCAACATCTGCTTTTTATTGAACGTTACTGGAGATTGCTGTGAATGCTTCAAGGTCATATCAATTAAATGGTTAAAGAAGTATTTGGCCCTTGAAAGGCTTTCTTTAACTAGGTACGATTATTGGAACTATCCAGTGAACTGCAGGTTGTTAGAAATGTTACTCTCTCTTTTTTTCCTAAGTGACATGAAAATGCTTTTGAGTTCAAGGGGCAGCAGGGAGGCAGGAGAGGGCAGCTGGTTACATGCTCAAATGAAACAGCTGCCAGCCCCAAAAGTTTGTAAAGTGAGAAATTGTTTTTAATAGTGGAAGGACTGATAATCCTCTGCTTTTAAAAAGTTTAAGCCCCTGTATTTTTCCTCTTCACTAATAATAGCTAATAACAGCTTAAGAACTAGCGAGTAACCTGAACCTGCTTTCTGACAACATTATGAGTCTTTGATTCTATTAGCCCACTGTCATTACCACCAAAGTGCTGGTAATGTGGGAGCCTCCTTTTTAGCTGTCAGCAGCACTTGTTTTAAACTTTGAAGCCCTGCTTTATGTGGCAATAGTGGTGCCTCTCATATACTCAGATATTTCTTCATAATTAGTATTGATTGCTCAGCGTGGCTCTGCAGAGATGAGATTGTGATCAGAGATTTGTGGTTTGTGTCCCCAGTTCTTTAAGGTAATGCCAGCAATTAGCTCAAGTATCTGGTCAAGTGTTCATGTGGATGTCTGATGTTTGGGGCTGGAGTTGTTCTCTGCATTAAACTTGTACTAAGTTTAATGTACTTAGTAGAACATTAAAGTTGCACTAAGAAATTGGAATTGCTCTGATCTGTGTTCTTAAGTGAGCAGAACTAGGCTAGGTGCATTTGGAATAGCTGAGCCACATGTGAGTTCCATTTTGAGAGATGCTTCCAGGTCCTAGGGGCATATCAGGATTTTCCTACACAGAGCCATGAGATTTGAGTCTGCAGTAAACTGCCTGTTCTGCAGTGACTCTGACTGTGCATAGGGCAATGTTTGATGCTGGAAGCAGAGCAAGTAGATGCTGGAGCTGGCATTAAAGGGCTGAGAACCAGGCAGATTATTAGCAGGATTTGATCTCTTTAAAATTCCTCCCTTGACAGACAAGGGCTTGAGTGTTTTGCTAGTTTACAAAAAAAGCATACTGTCCCCTTAAAACCTGAGCACTTGGAAAGGATTGTGTAGAGGCTGCATGCCCAAACTGATATCCAGCCCTGTTGGCAGAAGCTCCATTTCTGCAACCATTTCATGCACACAACAGCCTTTGGATTTAGTGGCTGAGCAGTACCCCTTGTGATGAGTGTGGACTGCAGGCTGCTGCCAGGAAACAGAGCTTTCAAAATACCCAAGACCAAGCATTACAAAACAGGTGACTGAACACCTTTTCATTCATAATTTAAGTCCTTTTGAGTCAATACTTGCCAATACTCAACAATTTCTGCAAAGGATTACTGTTTTAGTAAATGATAAGCAAATTGCTTATAATTTTTAGTCACCTTTTGAAAAAGGTGATGTTTTAGTAACCTGAATAGGACAATAGCTATGAATATGGGATACTTGGTCTTAAAATCTAAACTGCATTTCTCATCTTAGAAACAAGCAAAGTGAAAGACTTCCCTGAACCTTGTGAAAATGTTTTTGAATTAGTTTAAAAATTGATGCTACTCTTCTGGTGACAATGAATTCCTTGGAAAGCAGAAGTAAACTATAATCATGTGTTAATATATGGGTAACCAAATCTGAGAGCAGAGCTGAGAAGGTGCTGATTTCTCTGTCGATGCTGGTGGGGATTTGGCTCAGTTTCTGCCTTTGCCAGGACTTGAGTGAACCTGCTAAATCAGCCAAAACACCTAAACATCCACTTCACTTTCAGCGAGCCCCATGGCATTTCCCTAGTTCTGCTGCCAGCAGGACCTCAACTGTGGATTTGCAGTTAGATACGTGCTTAAAGTCGTCCTTGAGGCTTTGCCAAGGAGAAGGTGCAAAGCATGATGAGCCCCTGCAGTCCAAGGCAGGGAGATGTTTCCTGTGTTGCTTCTGTGGATGGTGAAAATGCCTGGAAGGCCCTTCCAGATTCTGCAGGGAAGAACTACTTATTGTTACATTTCCTTCTTTTTCCCTCCTTTTATCCCCTCCCCACTATTTTCTTTTTCCATTTTTACCTCCACTGTGCTGGTCAGAAAACAGTAGAAAACTCAAGTGCATCTTGCAATGAAGGAAGGTGTATTAAATTTCTGGCCATGTGTTGAGCACACATAATGTTCCCTGTTCTCTAGTGTTTAAGGCCAAGTACTTTACCACTGTCTCAGAACATAAAGGCTGCTGGGTTGATAGCATTTTGCCTTTATTTAAAAGAAAGATTCCTGGAGATTATGTAATATCAGTGATGCTAAATCTTCCAGATGCTGAACTATACTAAACTGAACTGTGTAACTAAATCAAACACTAAGCTGCTGTTTGATAATGATATTTACATTTACAGTAGTCATTTGATGGGGGGAAGAGGGACTGAGCCTTCATTGTGGACAGCTTGGAGAAGGTGAAATGTTAGATGACATTAAAAGAAACAGTTCACTATGTTTTGGAGGGATACAGATGGAAAATTCCCACCTGTTTACCTCTATTCAGTTACAGCCTTGAGGTGCCTCTGTGGGAGGAGTATAACTATAAAGGGAACTGATTCTTGGAATGGCCATCAAAATGTTGCTGGAGAGAGGTTTGATATCAAGAAGTTCAGAAGTTTTGGTCTTAGTGTTTAAACAAGGAGTTAATGGTGGGAGATGTGGCAGGGGGATATTGAGTTAAAAGAAAAAAGCAAGGAAAGTGAATTAGAAATGCTGACCTATACTTTTGAGGCATGGTAAAATAAAAAGTCTTCAGAGTGAATGCTAGAGGAAAGAAAAAAAAGCTGTCAGAGAGCTTGTTCTGCAAAAATAAATTTTCCAGTTTAGAATTTCTTCTGTATGTGTGAGGAAGAGAGCATTTCACACAGGAGGAAGTATTTGACATTGGACCACGTTTTCAGAGTGCTGGCAAACTCATGACACTTCTCTCCCAGCTGAGAAAGCTCCTGTCCAGTTGTGCCTGGCCCAGCAGCACCAGAGGGGTGGGCTGGTGGAGCTGCAGGGAAGGGTGAACCATCACTCAGGTGTCCTCCCTTGCTGGAGTGTGTGACACCAAAAGCCTCATCCAGTGTGGTGTCCCCACATATCATCCTCTTCCTGCTTCACTTCTTCCCTGTCTCTTTGCAGATTCCCCTTCGTCAGGTGATGATGAGGATGATGATGATGAGTCAGAAGATACAGGTAAGTTGTTTTTCTGAGGTACAGAGACCTTTTCTTTGAAGAAGCTGTGGCTCCCAAGCACTGCAGCTCATCTGGGTGTTCACTTAGTCACACAGCAGCTCTCTCTTTGTGTTGAAATCAGTGACCTTAGGATGGACCCATGATGAAATTTATCTAAAAATTTAGAAACAGCTGCCAGAATGGTATTGCTGCTGTGGAATCCTACATATTTTGAAGACTTGATGCTAAGAATCTGAACAGATGAGTAGTTGCAAATTCTCCTTGCATATAAATCCAGACAAGCCCACTTACTATATATATATATATATAATTTTTTTTGTACACTGATGTTACATCAGTTTTATACCATTTCAAACCTTGTCTGCTTTACTTTTAACTATTCTTATTCTGGTCCTTGCCAGCATCTTGACAGGAGTCAGAGTGCAAAACATACACTAGCCAAGGGCCAAATTTACTGATGCCATAAGTGAGAGTAACCTCTTTGGCTTTACTGGCTTTTTCTTTCACTCCTGTGAGGAAGGAAGTCCCAGGACAGTGCTTGGTGCTTTCACAGTGAATCTCTTTCAATCCCAGTGCTGCTTTCTTTAAGTGCAGCAGCATTAATCAGGATCATTACAGGCTTCAGAGGCGTTAGTGTTGTGTTTTATGCTGCAGAGTGAGCTGCCCATGTGTATGTGTTTCTAATAAATAAATGTCTTGCATTTGAACTCCCAGTCGACTGTGTACATTGGCAGAAGTTCAACATGACTGGAAAATCTCTCCTGCCCATAGCATTGGACATGCAGGACTCTTTCAAAGAGGTCTGCTGCTGCAGTACATTAATACTGCTGTGTGTGCAGTGTGTGGACAGTAATGGTGAGTTACAGTGCCAGGAGACCCATCAGCAGCAGTTAGTGGTTTTGTGATAGCTTCTAATTAGGGGACAAATCCTGCCAGGTGACAAGTACCTTTGCAGAGGTGCTCAGGGCTTCTAGTGCCTGCTGAAGAATGGTGCTGACATAGGGAAGGTTTGGTTTGGTCAGGACTTTTTCCTGCTGCAGAGCAGCTTCTGATGAGCACAACTGATCATTCTGTACATTTTTTTAATGTGGTTTATAGAGAACTCAATCTCTTAGCAACAGGTGTCACAAAACATCAGCTGGTTTATGGTACAGAAAGACATTTTTTCTTCACTGTAAAGGAAAACACACGTTTCACCACATGTATTTATAGCCTGTTTTCTGGGTCTTCTTGACTTTGAGGCTGTCTCTGTTTTTAGACCTGAAGGTAAAGACTGGCTTTGCTTAAAGGTCTTGTTATAAAAAGTTGGATTCTCCTCTGCTTTAAAAATAGTTGATTAGCTTAATGTGTCAGTTCAGTGAAACCTTGCAGCATTTTGTGACATGGGTGTACTTTATGTTGCTTTCTTTGATGTCAGATCCTCCTCTTAACCCTCAGAGGTCTCCTGAGTCTGGGGAGCTGTGTTGTTAACCCTAGTACCACCACTGTCAGTACATTCCTCCAGGAACAGGGGCTGAAGGACCATCCCAGGCAGTAGGGATGCAGCCAGTGCCATGTTCTGTGGACATCCCAAAGGCACAAGTCCTCTATCTCCTGTGGCAAAAATGTGCCCTACTGATGGGGTGTATGAGCCCCTCCTCAGGCATCAGACATGGCTGTGGTCAGTAGTTAGAGGAGGAAAGGCCGTAAATGCTTTCATGCAAAAGAAGAATACCACAGGCTCATAGGATGGTTAGAGTTGGAAGGGACCTTAAAGGTATCTAGTCAGTATAACTGATTTAGGGGGAGGCAATCCGTTCTGGACTGGCTCACTGAGTGTTGCTACACTGCGTATCACTGAACAAAAATTCTTTTGTCCTGGCCCCTCACAGGGGGCATAAGTTACTTTTCTGGCATGTGTTACTCAACAGAGTTTCTCATCCTTGTGTAGTGGAGAGCTTGGAAAGCTGATTACAATAGCATCATGAGTTTGAATAATCTTAAGGGCTGGTAATACCAAATTCCATGTGGAGTGCCCTGCTCTGCTCACTCTCAGCTTCCTCTCTGAAGGGCAATACAGAAGCAGGGCATCCCTTAGGGATGGGCAGGCAGCAGAAAAGAATAAGGAGAAACTTCAGCAGCTTCAAATCAGCGTGTTTGTTGCAGCCTTGTCACAAACCGTGATCCGCCTTTGCAGAAAGAGGCTTTCTAATACCTCTGTTCTCTACAGCTGTTTTTGCTGGCCCTGCAACAAAAACAAAACTCCCTTTTCACACACTGCTCTTCTGCCCCAGTGCTCCCTACCCCTCTTGTGTCTGTTTGTTTGGAGCCCCTGCTGCGCAGCCCCAGCACCTTCAAAGAGCCCCCATAATCTCCAATTAAATCTGGCTCTGTCCTCGGAGGCGTCAGCTGGGGAAATTACACAATTAGGGTTGATTCTGTCTGCCACAGAATTTGGTGGCAGCTCCTAATTGCTAAATGAGTGCTTGGTTGTATTAATTATTCCAAGTATTGCTCTCAGTTTTTTTTTTTAATTGGTCATTCCAGTTGGATGGGTGGCCGGTGTCTTTGACGAACAAAACGGACCGTCAGGCTTAGTGTTTGATGATGGGAAAGGGCTGGTGATAATGTTTGCGGGTCCCCCTTTTTTTTTTTCACACCTGCACATGCAAAACCATTGCTAGTAATTAATTTAGAGAGAGCTGGTCTAGAAAATTTTCCTGTCTTTCATCCTTCCTCTTTTCCCGCTCCCAAAAGTCTCTGGAGCTTTGGAAGATTTGCTTGAAAAGAAGAGTTAGCAACATTTTCAGCTCCTTAAAAAGTGGTAATGAAAGGACTCGGAGGGCAGAGCAAAGCAAAAGCAGGGATGTTTTGTTCACTGCTCCTGCAAGTGAGAACAAAGGAACTGTTTTCAATGTGTAGACGCTTTCTTCCAGTTCCAGTTTGACTTGAGAGCAATGCCCTGTTTGAGTCTTGGCACAATGATCCAGGGGTGCCCAGCCCTGGCAAGCCCTGAATCTCACAGAAGAGCACCCAAATGAGGGAAAGCACTCAGGGAAGAAGTCTTGTCTAATTGCAGGAGGCAGGAGCAAATCCTGCCTTTGCTCCATATGGAGAATATCCCCAGCTGGAAACTTTCCTGGGCTCCATCTTGCTCCCCTCTTATGTCTGATAGCAAAATTCCCCTTGGCTTCAGTGACAACATTTGCAGCCAATAGGTTGATGGATCTCCTGTGAGATTCAAACTCATCTCTTGAGTGAAAAAACATGATAAAATGTCACCCTGCAGCACATGCACAAGTTGTGTAAAAAAGAAGAGCCCCAATAAGCAAAAGGAGGAACTTGGTCCTGACCATGTGATGTAATTACACCTCAATGTCTAGATAATTGTCACCAACACCATAAAATGGAATTTATTGTGGGGCAGATATGTTAATCAAACAACAAACAGCAGGTTATTTGGCTGCCCTCCATGGCAGTGGCAAAAGGGGACTTTTCCATCCATTCCTGACCTTTGCCATACCTCTCCCCTGTAGCCCTGTTAACCTCTTGTAATATTACCAGAAAATCAGGGTGCATTGCCAAAAGGAAGCATTTGGCCAGGAAATGGCCCAGGCTTCAGAAACCAAGGACCAGACAACTCCCAGCATGGTTTCTGGAGACCTCTCCTCTCCAGCCTTTCCAACACCACCCCAGGTGTCCTCTGCATTCTCTCCCCTGCTGCTGCCTGAGGATTTGCCCAGTCTTTGGTTTCTGCCCTTCCTTTGTGCTATAACATCATAATCCTTTTACCATCAAGACCTGTTCTTCCTTTAGCAGTTGCACCTGCTCTCCTAACATTTTTTTGAATATGCCCCATTTTTGTGCAGTTCTACCATTTGGAATGGTAGGTGGCTGTGTGATGTCCCATTTTAGCTCATTTTTATCGTGCAGTACTTCAGGCCTCCTGGATGTGTGTTCATAGCAAAGTTTGTAGCTGGGATTTTCCAGGACCATGGGAACTGCGGGGATTCCTCCTTTTGCTGATGTTTGTGCCAGCCATACTCCTGCTGGATCCAGTGCCATCCTGGCAAGAAAAGGGCCTTGAGCAGTCTCATTATTTGAAAAATGAGGCGTATGCGGGATGGGTGAGCACAGATCCCTCTGATACGTGGTGGGGCTGACTCTGATACCATCACATTGTTGTGCAAGGCAGGCTGAGGGCAGATGCAAACCCTCAGTGCTGGATTTCCCTCCCTGGGATGGCAATACTGAGGCACCTACATCCAGCCATCCCACTGCAGAAGTGGGAAAGCAGCTGGGACATGAGGTGTGCCCAGCAGGGCTGTCTCTAGCACATGGAGGGGCATCCTGGATGGAGCTCCTGACATCCAGTTCCTCATGGACTTTGCAAGGAGGGGGAAACATGAGGAGAGTGTTGGCAGGTGCTAAAAACCAGTGGGTGCTGCATGGATTGCCTTGGCTGAGCTGGGTGATCTTTCCTGCAATATCCTTGGAGCTGGAATGCAGCAGGGAGCCTGCATGGGGCGCAATGGGGGCTTAAACCAAGGTGGGGATCAATCACTGACTTACCTGGAATTGCAGTAGGATGAGTATCAGGCAGCCAAATGCATCAGGGTTAAGGAATGCTGGAGAAAGGGAGCAACTCCCATGCATCTCAAAAGGATGCAACAAGAGGCAAAACTTTGTACACCCTTGTCATTAAGGGGAAGGGGATTACAGGGGCTTCAGAGTAGCACTGAGATGGGGCTGTGATGCTGGGTGGTGTTTCTGAACATTGTCACCACTGCAGGAGAGGCCAGAAGCAAGGCTTTCCCAACAGCTTTTGGTGGCCATCGTGTTCTCCAGAGCAGTTCTTTGGAGGACCAGTGCCTTCAGTTTGTCTTGGCCAGAAGTGCACATACCTCTGCAACTGGTGCTCCATGTCTGAGGGTTTTTCCTACCCAACTGGAAGGGATGGCATTTACACTTCTTGCTGTTTTGCAGCCCAGATACTGCCTGCCCCCATCTCCCTTTGGTCTTGGTGTGGAGCACAGATCTGGGGGGCTGGATGTGGCCCTGATGGGGCAGGGAAAACACATGCAGAGCATGTGCAGCTCTGCAGTGTTTCCTTAAGCAGAAATGAAAGCTTGGGAGGCTTTTTTTAAAAACTTTTTCTTTCTTCCCAGTATAATGAGTTTGCCGCTGCTGCTGCCTTAATTTGGAGTTAATATGTAATGCTTGTAACACAGCCAAGGAACTGTACTTGAGGCAGATTATAAAAAGTATCTCATGCTAGCACTGGTGTTTTAAAATTTATCCCTGTTCAAAGGTAACATGAATCTTTAAAACTAAAATCACTCGTACTTAAAGAACATAAACATGATAAACCAGTTTGGCACTGGCGCGTTTTTTTTCTTTCCTTCCCTTAAGGAGGCTACACTACATTTGTGCTCACTGAGGAGGAACATTCTCCAGTGCACTCAGCTCATACTTTTTCTCTGCTCCCTTGCTGGCCCATCAACATTCTTTTACAGTTCTAACATCTTTCTGCTGTTTATGCTTCTTGGCTACTAATGTCCCAAAGGTACGTCTGTATCTTTTTACACGCTGGGGCCAGATTCTCATCCTGATCTGGGATAACTCCACTTGTTGATTTAAAAGCAGCCACTTCAGATTTACACTGGCATTACCAAGACAAGAACCTGGTCATGAACCTTTCATCACAAAACTGAAATGCAAACACCCTCTCTTATGTCTACGAGAGTCATTTAGCTGGAAAGCATTTGTGTCATTTATCTTAACTGCAGCAGGTAGCAATTTAACTGTCAATCCGCACATGCCAAAGACTCCTCAAGTGCATCTGCTCACCAGCTGATACCCTCTGCTGCAGAAAAGGGCCTGTTCAGCTTGGTTTTTCCTTTCCCAGGTGTCCCCTTCTGGACCCGGCCAGATAAGATGGAGAAGAAGCTGCTGGCAGTTCCCGCCGCCAACACCGTTCGCTTCCGATGTCCGGCGGGGGGGAACCCAACTCCTTCCATCTACTGGCTGAAAAATGGCAAGGAGTTCAAAGGGGAGCACAGGATTGGGGGCATAAAGGTAAGGTCTTGCTTTGGATCTTGGTTTTTTTATTATTTCTGCCTAGTCGAAAATTATATTGTGCCGTGATTAACATGGGTAGTTTTAAGAGCACTGTCCTGACTGTGTAGAAATGAGAGTGGTTCTTGCACTCTCAGGAATTGCTTGGCACCTAAGTGTTAAAAAGGACTGCTGTCCTTTGGGATCAAAGGCTAATTCCCTCTGAGTTTGTCTATAGTGGTCATTCAGGGAGTAGGTAAAAATGGGACTGGGTTTATGTGGTTGCATTGTGAACAGGGATGAAAAAGCAGGAGCAGAAACCTCTGTCCTAATTTCTGGAGGTGAGCCCAGTGCATTGAGATGTGTTGGACCAAGCCATAGCTACTCCCAGCTCTCAAAGAAAACCTATTCAGTATCCTTTGAAGGTATAGGAAAGACCTCACCAAAGAGCTGGATCATCATGCTGGTAGTCATTAACATTCTTGTGGTATAAATCACTGACCCTTGGTCAAGTGTTGGATTCCCTTGTAGCCAGAGTAATAGCATCTGCTCCTTGGCTGCGTTCTTCTCCCTGCTTCCTTTCTACCATGAGGTGTTCTGGAAAATGCTCTGGCTCGTGTTTACAGATAGAGCTCAGGGACACAAAACTCCACTGCAGTCAAATTATTTAATTAGCCAGAAGTCTCTGTGCTACTTTATATGATGAATTATGGCAGGATTTTAAAAGGAAAATCAGCTTTTCTACGATTTTGCTGCTGTTGTTACTACTTTATCCTCTTGAGGTCACAGTCAGACTCTTTTTTTCTGTTTTTATTTGGGGACAATAAAACCACTGCAGCTGATTATAACCAAATCATCATAGCAGGGAGTACTCTTGAGCAGCAACCTTTGCCTGCACTCTGCCGGCCCTGACATATCCCTGGACTCTGCTGCTAAGAAGGGAAGGAGCCTTGTAGGAAGGCACCTTCATCAGTACTCAGAATAGCTGTGTGCTGATGCCTGCCACATCCGTAGTGTTTTGAAAGGGGACTGGGCATGCAAAGCATGCTATGCTCCAGAAACCAGAGAAGGATTCAAAAAAAGTCCTCCCTCCCCACAGTTTTGGGCTGTTTCTTTCCTGTTAGCTCAGACCTGTTCCTGAAAGAGCCTTTTGTGATGGCTCCAGTGAAGCCTTTAAAGCTCCTTCTTCAGTCCTGTGCCTGCTCCAGCCTGGATGAGGCTGAGAACACGCTCAGGTTTGGATCTTCTGAAAAGCCACTGAGGGTAAAGAAGTGGGGAGGCAACTCCCGAGGGTAAACTGCTCTTCAGCAGATGACATTCACAAAGCACAAGCATCTTTTACTAATTGCAGGCTATGAGGATTATCCTGAAGTGTTTTCAGGCTTGCATGCCCCATTCCAACAGATCTTTACTGAACTGTGTCACATCAGCTGCACTAAATTATGCCTGCAGAAAAAAAACCCCTAAAGCTGAAAGCAATTCCCCTACCCACTTTCCAATAGTTTTAATCTATCTTTGAGTTTAAATTGACACGTTTCATCCTCTGAAACACAGTAGTAAGTCTTTGGCATCACTGTGCTTTGTTTCTCTGGGGGCACCTTCCAGCAATAAGTCAATGCTTAAAAGAGCTATTGAAGGCAATGTCAGGACAATTACAGGAAGATAGGTTTAAGCTCTCTATCTGTCTAGGTGTAGTTCTTTGTCCTATCCTCAATATAAAGACATCTTTCTCTGTAATTTTCCTTCCTTTATTTGCTTGCTTTTGGTCATAAGCCACAGTTAGATATAAGTAATCTAGTGTAAATCTTATCCAGTATAAATATACTGATAGATATCAGCTGAGATTTGAACCAGAAAAGGAGATTGAAAACCTGCTTGGTATCTCATGTATTTAAGATTTAAATTCCCTGTTACAACTTAACTTCATAACAGGATTAGGCAGCTTGAAAAGAATGGGCAAGATCCAGATCTGGCAGAGTTTGGTTGGCTTGCTTCATCTCAAGATCTGGTCTTAACCCAGAAATCCTTGAGCTGGGAATGTTCTCATTTGTTTTCAGTGTGTGAAAGAATTTAAATGTTGATTGTGAGAAGTCTGTTGTCAACAAATGAAAGCTGACCACTCTTCCACATCTGCCCCTTGCACATGGCATTTAGACCCATGTGACTGCCTGGTGTAAAGCCTGCTAGAGAGAAAGGGTGAGTGTTGAAAACATGATGGGCAGGCTAACCTGGTTTTGTTACAGTTCATCCTTAACTGGTAAAGAAAAGAAATTCATATGACTTATCATATGAAATTTCCCAAAGAGCATTAATGGTTAAATCCGTGTTGGAATCTCTAATATCGTAAGCCTGTGTGTGTTAAATGACCTTAGAAGGGAAGATTGAGGGGGAGGGGAGATGGAGGATTATCCCTTCCCCAGACCATTGCACTGACTTGCATACCAGTCTGGCAAACACAAGGTTCCAAGTGTGTCTGCAAATGTTTGTTTCACAAGGAGCCAAGAATGACAACACCAAATAAACCAGAGGGATTTCCAGTATCTCACCCACTTGATTAATGCCTGCAGTAAGTCACTTCATGTTTCTAGTGTTTTATCAAGTGCAGTGACTATCCTAACATGAAAATTGTTATCTTTTGCCAAAGGTTTCCAAAACTAAAAATGTCTTGCTAAGTTTCCAAACAAGTTCTGCCCCGTGAGTCTGTGCCCCCAGGTTCTTTGTTCAGAGTCCAAAGTTCCCATCGCAAACCTGACAAAGAGAAGTTCTTTGGAAGTGTCGTTGAAAATGCATCCTTAGTAAAACACCTAATTTGGACCTGGTTTTAGAATATAGATCAGACTAGGGAGTCATCCATCTGTCTGGAGCCCCATTTCCTTGGAGTAGTTCCTAGGGGTTCCGGATGCAAACGCTTTGCAATGCTGAAAAGCAGATTTAAAGAAGCCTTTAGACACAACTATGAGACAAGCCAGTATGGAAATGAGGCACTGAACAGCCACAAATTTGCATTGAAACTTCCGTGACGGTCTGGTATGTTCAGCTGTGGGCTTGGGGTCCAGGCTCTCTGTTCTTAGAGCTTCTCTTACTCTGTAATTAATTGCCACATGGTTACAGAGATGCAGCAAGGGGGGGTGTTGCTTTACAGAAGGTGAGATGTTGGTTCTGCTCCTTCACTGAGCTCCTCCGTTTGTGCCGTGCTGGGTGGGCAGAGGTGCAGTCAGAGCTGACCACACATCTGCCACAGCTGAGATGTCTGTACAAAATGTTTGGACACACCTCCTGTTACTGCTACTCTGAAATCAAAAGAAGTGCCATATTCAGCATTCTCTGAAAAATGGGTGCTCAGCAGTGCTGTTTTCAGGGCTGCAGAGGTCTACAAATTGTTAAAATGACATTTGCTTGCTTATCTTGCAACTAAGCTGTCCAGTCCTATGGTTTTAAACCTGCTCTTGCAAAGTTCTAGCTTTGATTGCAACTTGGCCCTTTTACGGAAAGCATGTGGATGCAATTTATGTGTAGCAAAAGAGGTTAAATGACTTCATATTGGAGTTCACCTGCTGCAGCAAGAAATCTCCAGGAGCAATTACACCCTTGTTTTTTCCATCAGCCCTTGAGATTCTGTAATGCAGCGTTATTGTAAATCTCCTGCTTCTGTGTCCTTGGGGTCACCTTCAAAATGTTTAATAAAGTTAATGTTCTGCTTTGGGCGGCAGAAGGCATCAAATTAATATCCAGAGATTTGGAGAGCTTTCATATGCTGTGCACCCTGAAGTCATTTTTGTTACTGTTGGTTGCTTTCTGTATTAATTCAACATTTGCTTTCCGTATCCATTATTTCCTTTATAATCATTAGAAACAAACATTCTGGCTGAGATCACAGGGCAGCAGGTCAGGGTGGAGACATGGGTTGTGCTTTCCCTTCTGGTGCTGAACCACCATCAGCTCTGGACATGAGCCACATCCAGAAAACCAGCTAGGATAAAACTCAGTGCCAAAACAGAAGGGCTGACCAAGCATCCTAGGGACCAGATGTGAGGCTGGACATGTTTACTCCTGGTTTTTGAAGGGAATTTAGGGGACTAACACCTCTGAAGGAACCTGTTTCTGTTCAGACAGATGCCATAACCTGTTGCCTCCATAGCGTACACATTTTAAAATATAGATCAGAATATTAAAATATATAAAATACATAAAATAAAGATCCTATGTGATGCCTACTGAAGTGGTTATTCTAATGAGAGGTGCCACGTTTCAGCTGTCAGCTGGCTTTGTTATTGTGATTACTGTGGAAAGATATAGAAGTCCCCATTGAAATCTCATGGTGTTACATTGTGTTGCATCACTTTTGCATTGGTCTTAATGCCTTTTCTCATTAAGACTTTAATGACCCTTGTAAACGAGTTCTTGTGATGTTCAAGCTTCCTCTAGGGCCTGAGTGTGTAGAAGCTCAGTGACTGCTCACTGGTTTGAAAGGTCTGGTATGGTGGTGCTTGACCACGAGCTTGATGGTTTGATTCCTTCTTCCAGCTGCGACACCAGCAGTGGAGCCTGGTGATGGAGAGCGTTGTGCCGTCAGATCGAGGGAACTACACCTGTGTCGTGGAGAACAAATACGGCAACATCAGGCACACCTACCAGCTTGATGTGTTAGGTGAGATTTCACTGTTTGCCCTCAGCACCTGATCTGTGGTGATGGTGAATAGCTGTGTGATAGGATATGGGAAGTGGGAGCTTGGTGTCTTTCCCAAAGTGTTGGATCATGTGTCCTCTAAAACCAACAACAAGATTCTTTTTGGCCAGTGATTCGGGCTCACGTCTGTCATCAGTAAATTACTTAGTATGTCTGCAGAGGGCCCAGAGAAGGAATGGCAGGGCTGAAATGCCTCCTCCCTTCCCAGGTGTTTCTTCCTTGTCTGGCTTGAGAAGCCCTGGCTAGAGCAGTGATCAGGACACCCCTGGGGGATAAACCTAGTTTTTGGTTTCACCAAAAGCCAGAAGATGAAGGTTTCAGAGGAGAATACTTGCCAGGGAAAAATAAGACAAGTAAATTAGGGTTTCTCCTCTTTCCTGTTTTTCAGAAAGGTCACCCCACCGACCAATCCTGCAAGCAGGGCTCCCTGCCAACCAGACTGTGGTGGTAGGGAGCAATGTGGAGTTTCACTGCAAGGTCTACAGCGATGCCCAGCCTCACATCCAGTGGCTGAAACACGTGGAAGTCAATGGCAGCAAATATGGACCCGATGGGACCCCGTATGTCACAGTGCTGAAGGTTGGTACATGTTGCTCCTTCTCATCCTCAGGGCAGTCCTGCTGTAAGCCTGCCCAGTGGAATACTCTGCTTTTTGGAGGGGACACAGCAAAAATGTCCTGAAGTTGATATTCCAAACTCTTCTGTTTGCCAGAGATAACACTACTACTGTGGTGGCACAGATAAGCAGAGCTGTGAGAGCTGAGGCAATTGTGAGAAATGCAGCATAATGAAGGAGCTGTCAGATTGCATTTGACTTAAAATTGTAAAAATACCCTTTATTTTTTTTTTTTTTACAGCTTCAGTGGAGGTATTTTCAGGGTTTATTAAAACAAAAGTCTCCCCAACTAAAACACATTCTTCCTTTTCCAAGTAAGCACATTGCAGCGTGCACATACCAAATAATGCTGAACTACCAGCACCTGAGAGCCAACATTATCTTGTTCCAGCCACTAAATTTGTGAGCATTGCTTTTATCAATGCTCAGAGAAGCCTTTTTTTTTTTTTATGGAGCAAAAAGTACATAGTAAGACTTTACTTTCCTAAAATGCTTTCTTGAAAGGCAAGTTTCAGATTACAGCCATAAAAAAGTCAGAGGATTTGGTTCCTCTCAACCAATGTAAATATAAAAGTAGGGAATAGGGAGTGAGGAGCACATGTGACTTCTAAAATACTTTAAATAAACAATAGTTAAAAGCATCATGTGGTGGTGTTTATTAAAATATATAGGGCCAAATGGAGTTTTTCTGACTCTGCAGTTAGTGCTGAAAGCAGATTTTTGTCCCTGCACCTTGAAACTGAGGCTGTCCTGTGCATGGACATTCCCTGGGTACATCCTGCTCTACACACCCTTCTTCTCTTTGTGTGAAGTTTAAAAAAAAAACAACCACCACTTATCAGACAGTATCTACAAAAACTGTAATGCAGCCAGTTACATTATAATAAAAGCCAGAGACCCTGGAAATAATTACACAGATTGAAATAACAGATTGGTTGGAAGAAATGGTTGGAGACAGTTCTTCAGGACTGGCAACATGTGCTTCTCGCGAGTTTAGAAAACTTTTTATTTCTTGCTGCCTCCCCAAATGTGTTTGAATTATGCATATTTGAATTTCCCCCTGGTTTCACAGCCCAGTACCAAGCTCTGAATAGCTGGTTGTGTCACATGCCATCTCATATAGTCTCTGAGCTCCGTGTGTGGTCCCCGTGGGATAAAGTGCTACCTTTTGGAAGTTTGCAGGGCGGCTGCGAACAGTGCCTTGTGTCACAAGCATAAGCCCCCATTTTGCCGTGGCAAAGAACATATAAATAGTCCGTATAAATAGTGTTTTAAAATTAAGTTGGAGCGGCACCAGGGTGGGTAGGTAATTAGAATTGCCAAATACTTTCTCTTCTGTGGACGGCAAAGGCTCCGCATTCCTCAAAGGGGAGCACAGGCAGGCGTTTGAAAGCACAAGTTTTGTTTGGTTTTATGTTTTTTTGCTGAATAGGACCAGCACACGTCTATTTACTACTTCTGGTTAATCAGGAATGCTTTGAATTGTATTAATGCCGGCATCAGCGCTGGGGCAAGGAGCATTTCCATTTTGGGATGCATCTTTTGTGCGCCAGTGCTGGGCCTCCACAGAGCTGTGTCAGGCCCAGCTTTGCAAGGATTTTTTTCTTCTCCTTTTTAAATGTGGTGTGCTTGTTTTTTTACAAGTAAAGATCTGATAAAATGATCTTGCTGTCATCTCAGGGCCAGTTTGTTGGCTTTATGGACTTGTTTCCCTTGTGCCATGCAGTGCTGCTGCCTTGCCCCAGCATCCTGGCAGGAGCAGGGTGGTATTAACAGCCCCAGAGCTGCTCTCTCCTGCCCCATGCTATGCTGCCTGCAGGGAGATAAGGCTTTTTTATCAGCCTGCCCTTCCCTCCTGCTTGCAGGAGATTTTGTACAGTGTAGGAGCTGCTATGGGGCAGTTTAAGTATGGGGAGTATCCCAGTCTCCATCTCAGCAAGGGAGACAGAGAGGTGCCCAGCATGTGAAATTCAGCCCCTCACATCTAAAGGGGGAGGTGGGTGATAAACCCCACCCAAGTCCAGATGGATGAGTTGAATGCTGTACTTTCAAACCATTTTTTAAACAGCTTGACAAAACCAAGCCATCACCTGCATCAGTTCCTGAAAGCCTGGGCTAATTTGTGATCAAAGAAAACCCCTTTTTCTTTGCAGAAGAGCGCTAAATGCATTCCAGTTACAGAGGAGGGCTGGCAACACTGTGCCCAAGCTTTGTCAAAGGCTAAATTGTACATTCTGCATTGAAACATGCCCGGTTTAATTATAAACAAGGCAGCAACAGCAGGCAGGCACGTTTCCCTACTAGTCAGGGCAGACAGACTTGCACGTAAGCCTTAGAGATGAGCTCAGGTCAAAACTGGTGGTGTTTGTCATCAGACATGGACACTGGGGCTCCTCTCTGGTGCCTCCTCTGGGTTCAGTTCCTAATAACCTATCAGAGCTGGCTGCCCTTATGATTTTAATGAGCTGCAAGTCATATTGGCAGGATCAGGCTTGGAAATGGAAGGCGGCATCAAGGCCGGGCTGGAGAGTGAAAGACCAAAACAGAAGAGAGTTGCTTTATTTTCATTTCCAGAACTGAAGTTTCTTCTGAGGCCACTTAAAACAGTTATGCATTTTCAGCCAAAATAAAAACAACTGTTTAGTGTTTAGGGAAAAAGCTGATGTGCTGTTGTGGCAGCATAGAAGAAGAGAAATAAACCCATTGCTTAAAAGTCTGAAGTTTGTTTGATTTATATACACCACTTTATTTAGTAAAGAAGAGGCTCCTATAAGCAGTGGAAAAAATTACAGCTAATTTCTGAAAGGCAAAGTCAGCAGCGAGTTTCAGACTGCCACTGCTTATATTTTGTTTCCAAATTCTATTTTGGAATCTGATAATTGAAACAGTATTTGCTGAGCCTGGTTGCAAACACAAATCTCTGCTTAAGCCCTTTCTCTGGTGCTCCTGTCTGCAGAGTTACTGAGAAACCATAGAGCCTTTGACTGCTGTCAGATGGAGAAGGGGCAAACTGGTCTGTTTCAAAAAATCGCATGTGTGAAGGGAAGGGAGCTCACCTGCACGTGGTTTGGGGGCCAAAGGCCACCCAGGTCCTGGGTTAGGCATCTGACCACAGGGTGAGCTGGGGATGTCACCACAGCCGTGCACAGTCAATCCTAGCTGATGTAGGTGCGATGGAGCTATTGTTTGGTTTACTGAAGTTCAGGTTTCTGTCTATTCCTGCAGTCTTGGATCAGTAAAAACGCTGAAGCCGATGCTAACCTAAATCTGTTCAATGTGACAGAACAAGATGAAGGAGAATATCTGTGTAGAGCCAACAATTTCGTAGGCATAGCCGAAAAGCCATTTTGGCTCCACATTCGCAAACCAAAACCAGGTAAACCACAGACTCTGTCCCAAGGCCCTGGCAACTGCAAGAATGAGCTATAACATTTTTAAGAATCTAGTGATTAAAATTACTATTCATTTTGTATTATACCCTGTCAACTGACGCTGAATGGCTTTATCTTATTTTCTTGCTAATTTTTTTTTTTAACAAGACTGTAACGCCTATACAGCAATTGCCATGGAAAAATTCCCACAATAAAATGACTGTCAAATTTTGCTATCAACTCTTCATCCTTTCATTCCATTCCTTTCCTTTCCTTACAATTGAGTGCTGATAACAGAATTGCATGTTAATGACGTGTGATGTTCCAAGCTCTGGAAAACGAAACTGTTTTGAGTTTTTCACCTACAAAACTGATTTAATCAGTTCTGTCCCTTGGAGAAGTAATGGAGAAATAATTATCAACATTGGCTCATGCAAGCAAGCATATTAAGTAAAGAGGAGAGCCAGTCTCATGGGCTCTGGGGTTTGACTCCAGCCTAGAGAGTTTGACTGCTGTGTTATTTGGTGCCACTGCAGGAAAGTTCCTTACAGGCACCCTCTGGTTATCAGCCAGATTTCTACTGCAGTGTCAAGGTCTTCGTAATCAATATATGGCTTTAAGATGCCCACTGAAGAAATTCTAAAAAATTCTAGAATTCTGTATTTTCATTGAACTCATGAACCATAATGTTTGTATATTCCTCTGATCAGCACTTGAATCTTTCCCCACTACATCTCCCCTCCTTTCCCCTTTCCTTCTGTCTTTCCTCATTTCCCATCTTTCCCCACCCCTGTACTCACCTCACTAACCCAAAGTCAGTCATATTGTGAGGGCAATTTTTCATTTGGATGCTTTTGCTTGCATGCTTCTTTAGTGGGACAGAGTAAGAACCTGGTGAAGGGAACTTTTTTTTTTTGCTTTTGACTACAGGTTGCAGAGGGGAATGAATAAATAAATGCGGAAGATGGGCCATTGGAAAATAAAATAAAAAAAAGAACCACCTTAATCTGCTTTTGAAATTTGCCTGTGGTGTCCTCACACTTGCTGGGAATGTGGCTTATTCTCTGTTTTCCCTCTTTCTATATGTGTGTGTTTTTTTTCCCCGTAGACGGCAGGTGTTAACACAACGGATAAGGAGCTAGAGATTCTGTACTTGCGAAATGTTACTTTTGAGGATGCTGGGGAATATACTTGTCTCGCAGGGAATTCTATTGGGTTCTCACATCACTCTGCTTGGCTGACGGTGCTACCAGGTATTTCCTTCTGTGCTGGCCTCTCCTTCCCTCTCCAGGATGCCTCCATGTTTTGCTTTAGAAATGCCAAGTGTCCTGGAGTCCACGCCTCACTTGGAGCAGGGGTGTTTTCCAGGGCGGCCTCTTCTCTGGGATTTGCTGCAGACCCCTGTTGCATACTTGCAGCTGACTCTGTTTGCATTGCATCTCAAAATTTAAATGATAGCAGTAATGATACAGTAAAATACACAGAATTTTTTTTTTTGTCTAATAACAGGGAGGTATTCACAGCCTCTTTGTTAGGACAATTAAGTGCCAAAATAAGGACCTTTGTCTTCTTACACTGACAGTGGGAGAAGAAAACCTCCCCATCAGATGATTCAGGGCACCTAAATTGGACATGAATTGTGGATCATCTTATGAAGGATCCTTTCTGTCTGACCTCATATCTTAACCTAAAATTAGATGCATAAGTGTCTGGTGTGAGTACACCCTTCCCTGCCTGTAGCATTATTTCCACTTCACGGATGAGCAGGCCAAGATAGTGATCTCAAACAGAAGGTCAAGGAGAGTCATCTGTAGGCAGAGCACAGGAGTCCTGGCTCCCAGGGGCATTGCATGCTGCCTGCTCCAGCTGGGATCAATGAAAACTGCAGTGGGCTTGAAACCCGAGGCCAGAGTGACCTCAATTTTGTGGTCCTTTCATGTGCAAAGCTCTTACTGACAATGAAGCCAGCACAGAATGTGCAACAGAGAGATCTCTTCTGCAAAAAGGGGAATGAGGCTGTGCTGCCCCTTCACCTGCTGAATCTGCCTCTGACTGCAGGGCAGGCTTGAGCATGGTCCAGGGAGGTACCAGCAATATTCATATTGAATCTCATATGAGCTGTGCCTTGCAGACAGTGCAGAAGCAAACTTTGGGTATGTTCAATATACCTTTGCTGAAAAGGCACCCAAAATCTTAAAGAGCCCACTTTGATTCACACAATCATAGACCACCCACATTTGGGTCCATCTCACAAAACATCCATCTCAGGATGTGTTTAGGAACCGGAAACTTTGGCATTTCTAATCTTGACTTCATCTGTGCGGGTGATTTGGATGTTATCACTTTTACTGGGGCTGAAGAAGGTCTCCTCCACGCCCAGCCCTGCTGCCAGTGGGATCTGCTGATCTTTCCTGCTTATTTGCTGGCTCTGTGATAGTTGATCTGATCCTGTTTCTGTTTCTGACATCCACTGGATGAGAAGACATTTCCTTTGGTTAGAAGACTAATGTCTCTGTTATTTTCAGAATGTCACAATATTGTTTTCTCCGACTCATACTCTGCTTTTACAGTTTATGAATTCACACCTTTTACTTAAACAAAAAATAAGCAGGAGAAGAAAACTGACCAAAAATCGCAAAGTAGAACTTTATTTTGAAGTCAGAGGCAGTGAAGGACAGCCACCTGTGCAGCAGCAGGCCTCCACAGAGAGGGTGCAGGATACAGCCCACCTGGGGAACCTCAGCTTGTAATGCCCTGTCCATGCTACAGGAGGAGAGACAGGGAGCAGAGGACAAGGCAGTGTGAGCCAAGGCAGCAGAGCTGCAGCATCAACCACAGTGCCTGATCCCAGGTACTCCTGTCTTGTGGGAGGAGATGGCCATTTGGCAGGATCAGCCCTTTCACAGCTGGCACACAGGCTGGAGCAGCCCCCAGCGTCACCGACAGCCCTTTCTCCTGTCCTCCTGGCCACCGCCAGCAAATCCTTGAAACAGCCTGCTGCTGCCAGGGAAAGGCTCCTGCTGCTTGCTGAAGGGTCTGCTCAGCAGTGGACACAATCCATTACTGAGCTAACCACACCAGCATGACTTCATTATAAAGCTTCCTACTGCTGACTGTCCCTCTGATGCCAGCACACCTTTGGGGGACAGAAAATCAGTCCCACCATGGCTCCTTCCTCTGGTAGACGTGCCTGTCCTGAAAGGAACAAGGGGGAAAACACAGCTAACTTTCACTGGTCTCTTAAGAAGTCTTGTAATCAGGTAGCCACTGCTGATGGACTCATGCCACCACCCTCCTGGCTATCCCACCTCTCTGGGACAAACCTTCCAGCCTCTTCCCAGCAGAACTAGGTTTTTATTAAATAATTAAGTAGATTTTTCTCTTGAGACTTTTTCCTGTGTGATGCCTTACTGCTGGGTGCTGTTCAAGCCCCTTGGTCCCTCAGGGCAGGCACTGGTCTGGTGGAAATGTTTGCTGGAGAATCTGAATCAGCCAAGTGCAGCAAACCCCAGTCCTGCACATCCAAGGCATCCAGCCACAATGTGTGGAGAGAGCAAGATCTGGGTCAGAGGGACAGCACAGATGTGTGAAGATGCCTTCAGCCTAGAGCAGTGGTTTTCAGTCTGTGAGCTGGGTGCTTTTAAAAACACAAATTTACCCCCAAAAGGGCAAAGTGAACTAATGTTTTAGCTACAGCTGCAGATGGAAAACCACTGGCCTGGGAGAGTCCCCTCACTGCAGTCACTGACATTGACGTAGCTGAACAAGTCCTGCCCAAATTCTCAGTGCTGTATGTGTGTAGTTGTGTGTGGGCAGCTGCCCACCCTGTCCTGACTGCCATCTCTTGTCACCCTGCAGCCGAGGAGCTCATGGAGATGGATGATTCGGGCTCAGTGTACACTGGCATTCTCAGTTATGGCACTGGCTTTTTCCTCCTTCTCCTGGTGCTGGTCTTGGTGGTTGTCTGGAGGATGAAAATGCCAAACAAAAAGGCCATGAACACCCCCACTGTTCAGAAAGTCTCCAAATTCCCACTGAAGAGACAGGTAACAGAAAGTAGATACAAGATTCCTATTCCCCCCTATTTTATCCCCTTTTTTTTGTTTTGTTTTTGTTTTCCTCCTCCTTCTTTTTGAAATTCTCTCTCTAGGTGAGAAGCTCCACCAGAAAAACATTGCCCAAGAGGGACATAATTTGGCTGCAGCCAAGTGTAACCCCCTTTTATTTATTTCTATGCTAGTGGAGCTTTGACTGAGGTGGCAGCGGACTCTGGCTCATGAGCAGCCCCCACTGCTGTTGGCCTTACCCAAGAGGTTCTGGCAGTGCAGCTGTGAGTGCCACAGAAAGCACATCTGGCAGGGGAAGTCCAGTCCAGGCTCCCTGGAGGAGCAGGGGTCTGGGGAGAAGGAGCACTGGTTGTGCTCATTCCTGCTTTCACAGATGTCCCTGGTGAGCCCAAAGCTGTTCTGTGGAGGGGGCAGAAGCTTCTCTGTCCAGTTAGAGATGATCTGCTGCACAAAATTGAAGAGAGGCAGGAGCAAAAGACACCCTGTGAAACCCCACAGTGAAGGGTACAGATAGCAAGGTTTGGCTGCAAGCTCATGGTGGGCAATGACAGTGCCAGGATGGGAAAAGTCACTTTGTAGCCTATATGGGCTGTGGAGGTGGAAGAGAACAACTGAATGGATTATACCTCCTGATGCTGGGGGGCACTGGCTGACCTGTCCCTCCTTTCCATCTCCTAATCACTTGACTACAAGTGCCTAAATGTGTGGTTTTCTCAAGGGTAGGGACATTTCCCAGTTAGAAGTTCCCCGAAATCTGTCAATAAATAGGCAAAGAGGGCTCCAACCTCCTCAGTGATCCATCTGTGGGCACTGCCTGCCCTGGAGATACAGTTGGCAATAACACTTCATTTGCTCTACCCAAGCAGGTGTCGCTGGAGTCCAACTCTTCCATGAATTCCAACACGCCCCTGGTCCGGATCACGCGCCTCTCCTCCAGCGATGGGCCAATGCTGGCCAACGTTTCCGAGCTGGAGCTGCCTCCAGATCCCAAGTGGGAATTGACTCGTTCTCGGTCAGTCACAGCCACGGGTTGGGATCTCTGTGCCTGCTGGGAGTGTCCCTACACCAGGACCCCCTAACAAACCTGTTTGTTCCTCCCTCCAGCCTGACCCTGGGGAAGCCGCTTGGCGAGGGGTGTTTTGGCCAGGTGGTGATGGCAGAAGCAATTGGGATTGATAAGGACAAGCCAAACAAGGCCATCACAGTTGCTGTCAAGATGTTGAAAGGTATGGGGAGTCCACAGAGGACAGAACAGCATATTGTGCTGGGATTTCCTCTCTTCGCCTTTCTTTTAAGTCTTTTATACAAACTAGGTACAGCAAAAGAAAGCAGGAACAGCCTCTCCTCCCCTTTACCCACACAGCCTGGGGGTGAGGGCTGTCCTTGGAGAGCAGGCAAAAGTGCAAATCACATCAGGAAGAGGGGCTGGGAATTAACCCAATTCTCTGCCAAGGGGTAATAGTATCCCTGACAAGAAGGGGAACCCCCTTCACTTCTAGCCAGCCCCATGAATCAGCCCACTCCCTACTCCTCCCCTAACCAGCACTGCCTGTTCTACCAAAAGCTTGTGCAGCAAGCTCAATGAAGTTCACAGAATTTCAGCTGACAAACTCCTTCTTGAGGAACTTTTTCATGGAAGAAACTTGATCCCAGACACCTGAGAGGTTAAAGGGAGACCAGAAATGGGGGATTCAGTGGGTGGCTCTAGATGAGTCTCCATTTCCCATCCTGCTCCCAGACACAGTAACCACAAACAGCTGAGGATTCACCTGGAGCAAGCAGGGCAGTGAGCAGCCTGGGCTTGAGGTTACAGGGGGGGATGTTCTAAAGAAATTTAGCATTTCTTATCAGAAATGGGTTTGTTTAATTTACATTTCCTGCAGTCCTTTCTGAAGCTGGTTTTGTAAATAGGAATATCTCCATCTTTTCAAACAAAAACATTTCTTTGGGGAGGATTTCCCCAATTTTTCTACTTTTGTAGATAGGTTTTGTAGAAACATAGGTTTCTATTTTTGCAGAGAAATTGCAACTTTTCCTCCAAAAAATACATTCCGTCCCAGCCCTGACCTTCTACCATCATAAACTCTTGGCCCCTAGAGATGAGGGACAGAAACTATCAGAAAAGTAGGTACCAGGTAGCAGAATGTGAATTTTTGTTCTTTAGTGGTTGTGAGGATGAAGCAGAAGATGAAAGGCATTATTGATTTCCATATGAATATTTACCTCCACTTAGTTATTTTTTTGTCCTTTTTTGTTGCCATGGTAGTAGGTTTTGTTTTTATTTTGATTCTTCCCAAAGTAGAATAAAGCCAAATACAGCCATATTCTGAGTATCTTTTCCCCATCAAAGCCCCACATGGCTGCACAGCAGTTGATATTATACCCCTAAACACTTATTTTCTTCCTGACATTTTTTTTTTGCTTTCCTCCTCTGCTTTCTCCAGATGATGCCACAGACAAAGACCTTTCTGACCTGGTCTCTGAGATGGAAATGATGAAAATGATTGGGAAGCACAAAAACATTATTAACCTCCTTGGTGCCTGCACGCAGGATGGTACGTAGCAGAGCAGCCCAGTGCTAACAGGGTTGTGGGAGGCTCAGATTTGGCTGCCCCTTCTCTCTAATTACCCACTGGCTGCCCAAAGTGGCCCAGATGAGATTTGGGTGGTCAGCTCCTCCTGTGCTGGATGCTGATGAGCTCTTTCTTGCAGGACCACTCTATGTGTTGGTGGAGTACGCGTCAAAGGGGAACTTGCGGGAATACCTCAGGGCACGTCGCCCACCTGGCATGGACTATTCCTTTGACACCTGCAAGCTGCCTGAGGAGCAGCTGACCTTTAAGGACCTGGTTTCCTGCGCCTACCAGGTGGCACGGGGCATGGAGTACTTGGCATCTCAGAAAGTGAGTTGAGAAACCTCATTTGGTAAAGCCTCGGTCGAAGCCACGTGTTCAAAGGCAGGGAATGCTCTGTGTGTGGGACAGCCCCAGGCCATTGCTGGCTTCTCCGTTTAGAGGCCACATTTTGCTGGATGAAGTGTCTTGGGGTTTTGAAGCTGGAGGCTTCATCCATATGCAAAGTCCCCATATGCTGGCTGCATTCCTGAACCATGCAGCTGTACAGCTGTCACCTCCAGGGCCATTAAGCATCCACAAAATTCCTATAAAAGCACTAACAAAACCCAGACCATTCTGTAAGTCTGTATATTTGGGATACCTTAATTTGAAGATCTTTTTTCCCCTCAGACATCATCCTGCACTCCTCTTCCTGGGGGCAGCAGCACAGAAAAGCAGCTGCATGTCCCAGTAAGTGCCCACAGAGGAGGAGAGTTTTGCTTTCCCACCCATGCATCCCATCTGGAGAGAAAATGTGTCTGTATGCCCGTGTGGGCTCCCAGGCCAGCGATGAGGTGTTGCTAAGAGGTGGTTCCCACTGAGCAGGCACGGTGGGGTGGTGACACACAGAGCCAGGAGCTGAGCAGTGCCCACAGCTTTATGAGCCTGGGAGTCAATGAAACAGCAGCTCATAAACCACATGGTGCTGCTGGTTCCAGGCGCGAGCAGCTAACGAGCCCGTATTTATTGGCTTGCTCACCTTTCACAGTGCATTCATCGCGACTTGGCAGCCAGGAACGTGTTAGTCACTGAAGATAATGTGATGAAAATAGCTGATTTTGGCCTCGCTAGAGATGTCCACAACATTGACTATTACAAGAAAACCACCAATGTAAGTACAGAGCTGCCAAGCACACGCAGTTCTCCCTCTGGCAGGGAGCTTGGTCATCCCTGCAGCAAGTGGCCCTTGTCCCACATCTCCCTTTCTAGAGGAGCTTAGGAGGAAAAAATCTGACAAGGACTTCACCTGGTGAGGGACTGTAGATTGGCTGGTCCCAGAAAGCTATGCACAATCTGTTTTTTTCCTGACAGATCCTGGTCCTGCTAGCAGCTGGTTGTGAGGTCTCAGCTCTGGCCAGGCTACTTTAGACTAAGAGAAACTGAGGTTTCTCCCAAACAGGAATGCAGTCCTTTCCAGTCTGCTCCACTGCTGTTCATAGAGGTCCCAAGGAGCCAACATGTGTCTCACCAGAGCCCTTGACGGAGGAATGTCACTTCTTGTGTGCCTGGAGCTACCTGTCTTCCATGCATTTCTCTCTTTTTTACATCTGAACTCCTTGACTCCACTGCCAAAAGTGAGAGGATGGTCCCAGACAAGGGCTGAGGCCTGAAGTTGTTTATATTTTCTGTAGAGATGAATTTACAAATGAAGGGCTGAGAGAAGCCCTGTGCCTTGGTTCAGAGCTTGCAGCAGATGTTGAGCCCTGAGGAAAACCGTAACTAGGACAGAGTGAGGAGATGGCAGTGGAAGATTGAGGACAGTGCAGAATCTGCAGGTCTTGGGATTGCAAGGGGTTTAAATGTCCAAGCAGTCCTTTAAAGCCCACCATGTCCATACTGATCCACTTGAATAGCATATCAGAAATCTTTCTTAATTGCCAGGATTTCTTAATCATAAATTAATAACAATTCTTGGGAATTTTAATCATAGATCAGATGGATTTTCCCCTGTTTGAGCTTTGTGGTACAACTGAGAGCATAATCCCATTTGTATATCTGCCTGTGTCCCATCTCTAATTGTCTCCCTCAGTGAGACAGTGGGTGAGAAGAGGACAAAGTTCCCCCATATCCAAATTATGGCTCAAACACAAAACAGTATTTTGTGTCTCCCTCCAGGGGCCAAACAAAGCCCCAGAGAATTATGATTAATCTAGTCTTTCTCATCTTGTATTTCTCACATGACAGTCTGTGTTTATGAACAGACTGATGTAGGATGGGATCAGACCTCGTCCTTTAGCCTCTAGCAGGATCAGGATTTGTTTCTTAGAGGACCTGACCCTTGCCTTCACTCTTTGGAAGTTTCCCTTCAAGCTGAGCCTAAACTGGGTTTGGACTTGGAGTCAACTGTACTTTCCAGACAAAGAGATGGGAAGTGTTGTCCCGTGGTCTGCTGCAGAGTTCACTGCATCTATGAGCCTTGGAGGCTGTTCCCATGCAAAGATTTAGATGCAGTGATACGTTAAACCTGCCTTGGCAGTGAAATACAGTCCTGTACAGAGAGCATTTACTGCAAAGATTGTCAGCGAAGATCCAGGGATCAAGTGGTCTAATCTGTTTATATGTGGCCACTGCTGCTTTGCCCAGTGACCGGGAAGGCAGATGTGGTTGTTAATGAAAATGTTTCAAACTGGATTAGAAAAGAAGATTCAGATGGTGCCGTTGTGGCTGGGGGAATATGCTGATGGGATGTTCCCATTGTCTTCCTAATTACAGGGTCGGCTGCCTGTGAAATGGATGGCTCCAGAAGCCTTGTTTGACCGGGTCTATACTCACCAGAGCGATGTGTAAGCAAACCCACACTTAGAAAAAGAATAATAAGACAGGGAAATCAACACCTATAGTATCTTACAGACAAAAGTACTGCTAAGCATGACCCGGGCTCGTTCCCTGCTGGAGTGCCTGGGGATGCACAAGTACAGGAATTGATTCCAAGCTGCATCTTCATGCACGTGGTTTTATTTTGCTGTTATCTGGTTTCTTTCATCTGAGGATCTCTAGGGAGCTCCTGAAAAATTACTGGAAAGCAGGCAACTATTTCTTGTCCACTTTATAGATGAGGTGATTCATCCAGCAGTTGAAAAATATTCTACTAAAAAAACCTCATGAAAAAAAAAAATTACCCTTGGCGTCCTCCACGCTTTGCCCCAGACAGTTACACTTCAGTCAAGGATGTGGAATGGGCTTGAAATACCCTGTCTGCTGTTAGAATTGATCAAAGAATATTCAGCAGATAGTCTCAGATTAGTTTTGCCATTTCATTTATTTTATTTTTCCTAATCCTATCTCATCTGTTTTAGTGCCTCTGCACAGTAAGCAAACAGCAGAGCGCTCCTTACATGTAAATGAGTAACACATCTTGAATTTTGCAAGGGCTGAAGCAGCTCCACATGTACACTTTTTATTGTAATATTTGATCAATAATGGCATTTTTATAGCCAGCCTGCCTTCTCCCCAGAGCTCACTGCTTGCAATTGGACAATTGAATCTTTTCTATTTCTGTATTTTTCAGATATTTTGGCTTTTATTAATCTTAAATCATAGTTTCCGTGCTTAGGTAATGCTGCAGAGGGCATGACAGATAAATCAAAGCTAGAGAATGGGAGAGTGAGCGTGCATGAAAGCGAAACGGAGACAGATAATCCCTGTTTTTAGAAAGAAAATGAAGAAGGCATAAGATATTTTTGAAAAAAAGGACTTTTAACCAGAGCGCAGCTGCAGGACTGAAGTGTGTAACGTTAGTGCTTTGCTGATTTTTGTTGGGGTATTTTTCTCCCGGCTTGGCCAGTGAAATGAGTGTTGTAACAAGCAAGTTTTGGTATCAGCTTGCACAATTAGTGGCCTGTGGTTCCAAGCCTGCAATTCAGTGAAGCCGTGCATGAATAATTTGATTTGTTCCATTCAGTGGAGCTGGTGGAAGACCTAACAAAGAGCTGGCGGTGATAGATGGGCTGTCACCTATCTGATTAAATGCTCATTTCAATTTCAGACTTGGTGCCTGGGATTTCTTTGCTATTGAGTTGGATCAGCAGAGATCTCCAAGTAACTAGTAAAAATGGCCTAGGCAATTAGTCATGCTATTGATGACTTTGTTAGCTATGCATGGCTGCACAGAAATAAAGCCAAGCAAGGGGGATGGGACATGGCGGGGGGGGGCTTGGAAAAAAAAACCTCATTGAATTTTAAAGATCTTTCTTTGGTTTCCAGCTGGTCTTTTGGAGTGCTACTATGGGAGATCTTCACTTTGGGAGGGTCTCCATACCCAGGAATTCCTGTTGAGGAACTCTTCAAGCTCTTGAAGGAAGGCCATCGGATGGACAAACCTGCAAACTGCACCCATGATTTGTGAGTGTGTGGTGGGGGCTGACCTTGCTCCACTCCCCATTCCCTCTGAGGCCAAACCCACCCCACTGGGCTCTATGGTCTAGGCTATTGGGACATCCCCACTGGGACATTGTGTGGCCATCCCCAGGTAGACTTTCCTCAGCCCATGGCTGCTGGGTGACACACAGCACCTCCCCTCGCTGGGCAGGTGACACCTGTGGGCGTAGCTCTGGTGTGTCACCTTCAAGACAGGTCCTCCTCCTGCTCTGAGGGCATGGTCTTGCATCAGATGATCAGTAATGAGGACCATGGTTCCACAAAACCCTCCTCTTCCCCCCAGCTGGCCATGGCTAAAGTTGCGTTGGCCACAGCTGTTCCTTCAGGAGGTGGGTGGGCAGGCAGGCGGGTGTGTCACTTGGCCTGACCACGTGTGGCTGTCCCCTGTCCCCACTTGCAGGTACATGATCATGCGGGAGTGCTGGCACGCCGTCCCCTCGCAGCGACCCACCTTCAAGCAGCTGGTGGAAGACCTGGACAGGGTCCTCACCGTCACCTCCACCGATGTGAGTGTGGCGGGGTGGGCGTGGGAGGGGTCGCTGGGTGACACGGGGGACACTGTGATGACAGATGAGCGCTGATGGCTCTGTCACCCCGGCAGGAGTACCTGGACCTCTCGGTGCCCTTCGAGCAGTACTCGCCGGCCGGCCAGGACACCCACAGCACCTGCTCCTCAGGGGACGACTCGGTCTTTGCACATGACCTGCTGCCCGACGAGCCCTGCCTGCCCAAGCACCCGCCCTGCAACGGCGTCATCCGGACGTGAGGACCCCCGGGGCATGTGGACAGACGGATGGACGGACAGACGGGCAGGTGGGCAGTGTGCCCACGGAGGCGCCAGTGAGGGGCGCCGAGCATGAAACCGTAGTGAAGGATCTTCCAGTGAGTGGAACTGTGTGATGGTGCCTGGAGATTTGTTGTTGTTGACAAGCTGTTCAGGGTTAAAAAAAAAAAAACAAAAAAAACCCCTTTTTCTTTTTATAATTTTTTTTAAATTTTTTTTTTTTTTTAAATTTTTTTTCTCCCTATTGCTGTATGAAAAGTCAAGAAGCACTGTTTGGCCTGAAGGAACTAATCTCTTGCCAAGATGACCTATCCTAGATGATTTTTTTTGTTTATTTGTTTGTTTTGTTTACTTTTCATTTTGTTAGGGATTTTTCTTTACCACGCAGAATGTTGCAACTGGGGGGTGCTCCCTTCCCAGCCTCCGTGCTTGTGTTCCCAGTGCCAGAGTAACCGTTCTGTGCCTGCAATACGAAGAAAAGAGAAGAAGAAATCTTCCTTTAAAAAGAAAAAAAAAGAAGAAACACATGCAAAAAAAAAAAGTGTAAAGAATGTGGAAATTCTTCGCTTATGCAATCTGTACATGAACCTTTTTGGTGGAGCTGAAAAGCCACGTTGCCTGCAGGGATTCATATATTTATAAAAATATCTATATTTTTGTTGTCGTCGTTTTTATAGCTTCATGATCGTACTACCCAGCTACATAGAAGGAATCCTTTTTGGAAGAAGAGAAAACATAGCTAAGTGAAATGCAAGTTGTCATGGAGAAATGAAAGTAAAAAATAGTAAAAAAGAGATGGTCAAGTCATCTGAAGTGTCAGCACCTTGGCCCTTGCACGGGGCTGGGAGCAACAGGTCCGTGCCAAGGCAGGAGCAAGCAGAGCCCAGGGATGGGCAGAGACTCTGTGGGGTCCCTGGGGAGCAGAGCATCACCCACCTGAGAGCAGAGGGTGCCCTGAAACCTGGCTCCTGGGTGCCCACACTGCATCTCAAGTCACACCCTGACCTTAGAGAACAGCCAGTTGGGGGGGAAAAAAGTAATAAATCTCGTTTTTGGGGTTTGCCTGTTCTTGCTTGCCAAGGGTGAGGGGGGGAGCAGCTCCTCCATGCACCCCTCACACCAGAGGTTTGGCTCCATCTACGTGCAGTGACTTGGAGAAAGAAGTTACGGGTACCTGTAGGCAAGAGCCTTTAACTTATATCAAAAAGGTTTATTCCAGAGAATCTGTGTAAATATCTATAAATATATCCTGTATATATATAAATAAATATATTAAAAGAAAAGAATGTATAATACTAATGCAACATAAAGCAGTACTGAGAGAGAGAGTCTCAAAATACGAGCATTGCGATCTAGGATATACTGATCTGGGCAAATGAAAAGATGTTTTTGATTGTTTGTTTTATATCTTCACAGTTTTGTTTTAAAAATTGTACCTTAACATGTATATTTGTAAAGTTATTTATAGACATTAACATATCTGTTCATTGGTTTAAATAGCATAGCGTTACTGTAAACTTTAAATTTCACCAAACTTAAGGGTGTTTTTTTTAACTTATTAAAAATGGAGAAAAAATATATTAATCAAGTTTTTCCTTTGTGTTTATGGAAAATATTGAAAGAATGTATAGATGTACAGTCTTTTAACAAATTACATTTAATGTTATAAATATATATATGTATTCATTAAAAAAATATTAGTTTATCCTGGATTGCAGTGAGCAAAGGTAAGTTTATTTTTCAATACATCACCAGTGGTTAAAACCAAACAAATAGCAGCAGAAAGATGATTTTTACATATTTCAGAAAAACAGGGCCAAGAATTCTTCCATCAGTTTAACCACTGTGCATTAAGGGGGTGTGGGTGTTTATTTTTCTATTTTCAAATGAAGGTATTCTTTGTGGTTGGTTTAATAACAAGTATGCAGCAAAGTGAAATGTTGACTTTGGATGGTGCAGGGTAGGGTTTTTTCTCTCCCCTTTGCCAGTACTGTTGTATTTTGGGCTTCAGAAATGCCATGTGAGCAAAATAGTGACACTGTTTGCAGGAGAGCTGCTACAGCTGCATATTTCTTTTGCATCTAACACATTGGAAAGTGCCAGTGATGCCTGATTTTTGGTGTTTAAAATGCTGTGCTATTTTGTTCCTCAATGCCAGATAGCTGTGTAAAAGCACAGGAGTGAACGAAAGAATGTTAGCATGGATCAGGCTGACAGTGGGGGAGGTTTGGGCTGAGGATTTTTTGTGGGTGGGTTTGGGTTTTTTTTTTGTCCAGAAGACTTCTTTATGTACTGCCAGAAAGAGGCAAAGCAAATTGCATCCTGAATTCTTTCTTTTCATTTTTCTCTGGTGCATATTGCATATCAATGTTGCAGAATAACAGGATGACAGCATCTCATTTTAAGATATTTTTTTCTTCTTAGAGCCACAGAATCCTTATCCTAAAATAAATAATTTATAGTTTGAGGTTACTTCAGTGGAAGTTTGAGAAGGTAGATTTCTATAGATTTTTGTTTTGTTGGAATAAAAAAAAAAAAGAATTTTTTGGTATTTTCTTACAAATGTCTGCTAATTGTGTACATTCCAAGTACTCGAAGCAAAAGAGTTTTCCTGTACTGAAAAAAGAAAATGTACAAAACTGTGCATGGTTTTAAATGTTACTAGATATTATAAATATATATATAATTTATTGAGTTTTTACAAGATGTATCTGTTGTAGACTTGTTGACTTTAACATTTCTTATTCAATGCTTATATAGTTTTATAGCCTGGACTATTATCTTTAAAAGCTTAAAAAAAATTAAAAGTTCCAATTTTGTTACATTTTATACTGTTGATGTTACAATCCACAGGTTTGCATAGTGTGATTTTTGCAATGAGCAACTCTGTTCAGTTTATTTTAATACTGTACTTCTGTGCCTGACAGCTGCAGCTGTCAAAGGTGTGAGATGAACACTAAATAAAACTATTCTGCTTTTGTTAACATGGGAAACTTAATTCTACCGGAAAAAAAAAATAAACAAGTTGATAAATTTTGAGGTTTATTCCCAGTTGTGAGGGTCCTTTGCAAAACCCAAGTGTTTCAGGCACTGGGACTTGTAGTGCCAAGAAAGTTTAATTTTTATGGTGCTGCTTTGTGAGTCCTGGCCAGTTCAGGTTTTCTATTCATAATAAATTTATAGCAATTTTGGTTGAAGGGCAGCATTCTATATTTGTTAGTGGATGTATTTATAGCCACACAAGCCATTGTGTGCACAGAGGTGTCAGCCCTGGCTTTGACTTTGGGAGGGCTAAGCAAAGGAACCTGGTTTTGCTGGTAGCAGATGATGAAGGGGATGTTGCAGCTTGGGAAACTTTGGGCCAATCCTACCAGCACTTTCATATAATACTGATTCCTACAAGTGATCCTGTTGAACTGCATCCCAGACACCTGGATCTTGGCATGCAGGTTTGCCTACCTATGTACAGCCTGCCTGCAGCAGCAAACCTTCATGCTTTAAGTAGCTGGGCATGGAATGGCATGCATTCAAGGAGGTTGTATCTGTGGCACTGGGACTGGCACCAGCACTGTTCCATCCTAAATTTAAAAAAAAATTAAAATTACATGGGGTTCAGGTAATTTCCTTGCTGTTGTAAGAAAAGACTCTTCTTTTAGCACCACTGTGTTGTGAGAGGAGTCTTGCCACCTGAAATGAGTTGCTTCCATGCTTTTAAGGACATGGTTTGGTGGCCAGCCCCGAGTCCTGCCCCAGCAGGAGCAGCATGGGATGAGCCCTGGCCATCCAGGGCTGCAGGCAGAGCATGACTAAATGGCTTTTTTCTGGCTCATGAGGAGCTTCATGGGGAAGGGTGGTGAGGATGTTGTGCTCCGTTTGCCACCACCAGGACTGGAAAAGCAGGAGAGGGCCAGATCCTTCTGCAGTGAGCTGTGGTGGATAGTACACCTGTGCTTGAAAGCTTTCCCAATAAAAGTCTGCTGGGCAAACAGCACAGAAGTCAAAGTCACAAAGAGGAAAGTCTGTCATCGTGCAGTGGCTGACCTGCACATGGTGCTGGCTTGGTGTTTGCTTTCCCTCTTGGGTTTCATGATGTCATTCTTCCTCTGCTGGCCTTCACCCACAGCCGTGTTTGCTTGTGGCCTAGGGAGGAGAGGGTAATATTTTACTTTAATTGCCCTACAATGCATCCAGTTCTAAGCCCAAGATGAATATTTGGCTGCAGTGTGTGATGTGCATTGAGCAAGGCACAAAACAACCTCAAGGAAAATTTGCAAATTTACTTGGTTGGGCTGTGTGACTGAACAGTGTAGCTCATCTCCCCTTCAGTGGCTGCAGCCTTCCACCCAAGCCCAAAATGTCCTTTACACATGAAAGAGTTATTTTTCAAAGCAAAACAGATGTCTTCTTTCCTCTGTGGGTGACTACACAAATAGAGCCTCTCACTGGCTGCCATGACCTGTTTCATAGCAACATTTAAATAAATTCCTAAAATTGTGATTTATTTCCATTGGTCATGGCTCCATGGTGAGACGGAGGATTTGGCAAAAGGAAGAAAAGTCTGAAGCCCTTCAAGTGTCAGTAGGAGAAAGCAGCTAGAACCATAACAGCAAAGTTTCCTGGTGGTTGGTGCCATTTCAAACTCTTAAAGAAGATGTTTCCTGCTGGTGACTCTTCTGAGCAAGTTTATCCCTCCCAGGGGCTATATAATCTCCAGAAAAGGGAATATGGAGATGTGTGTTGTGCTGATATGAAGAAGGAGAATAAAGGGTGAATGATGGCTCTGCTCAACACAGCAGAGCTACTAACAACAGGAGGGCATGAGGCAACAGCCAGAGGATTTGCCAGGAGCTGAAGAGCTTTCATGGGCTTTGTGGCCCAGGACCATGGGCTCACCAGAGACAGGGAAAGGATTTGTCACTCTTGTTTATACCTTCTTTTTCTTTCACTTTCTCAGGCGTGTTAGCTTTCATTTAGTTTCTCTGTTTCATAACCATCGTGTTGTTATTCACAAACAACATCTCAGGTGTCAGTAACATGTCAAGTTGAAAAAGCATTGTGCCCTGCCCCAACAAGATTATTATCTAAAACTAAGAAAGAAATTGTTGTAGTGTGCAGTGTTGCAATCTGAGCCTTGTGGGGACATTTTTGCCCACACACACCCCTGGGTGACCACTTCCGATGGTGCCCATCAAAGACCAGCCCTGTCCCAGACCTTTTTCTTTCTTTCTTTCTTTCTTTCTTTCTTGGGTGGTGGTGTCTGGCAAGAGCAGGGGATAGGAAGGCATGCAAGCAGAAAAGAGGTATCTCACCAAATGTGTAAGTGGGATTGGCACAGGAATGATTTTTCTCAAGGCTAAACTCTGCATCACGCTCACCACCATCCATGGTTTGCTCCAGGTTCCTCATCAGAGCAGGAAAACTGGCATTTCCATCAAGGAGGAAGGACCCCAGCTGGCAGAAGAGAGCAGAAATAAGAGACGAAGCCAAGTGCATCTTCCAACCCAGTGCTACATTCATTTAGGTGTTGGGCACAAAATTTAAACAGTAGAAGCAAGAGGAAATGTGGCACCAGGTGACCATCAGGTACCTCCCCACCTCCAGGACACCAGGGTGCACTCCCTACACATTTGACCAGAAAATCAGGCAGCACTAACTGATACTGGGCAGAACAAGATGGATAATTCCAGTGATAACACACCCTGCCTAGCCCTTGTTGCTGGCATTTAGCTAAATGGCACTCTCACCTCTGGGGCTGCCTGGCCACCCTCTGCATGCTCACTGAGATGGGGAGGTGTTACCACTGCCTTACCTGCCAGGAAGGCACTGGATCTGGGTTCAGGTGACCCTGAGCCAAAGGCAGCATGGATGTTGGTGTAATGAGAGAGATGTTACAGACAGTATTAGAGAGCAGGTTACAAGCAGGAGTGGTGAAACTTTTGACTCATACCAGCAAAACCTCCTAATAGGAGAGGAGCAGAACCTGAAGAGTGGACAGCAGAAAATCAAGGCTGAGAAGGCAATATAAAACACAGCACATCCCCTGAGGGCTCTGCCAGACTGGTAGAACTGGGAAAAAACCCAAATGAATTCTTACAGTTCTCAGTGAAGCTGCCTCAAGGAGCTCTATGCTCTGGAGAATAACTCAGTGCCCACAGCCTGCACAGACACAGCACAGAGCTCCATGAAGAAGTGTCGTGCGCTCCTGACGTGTTCCTGCACAGCCAAAAAGCTGCCTGGACAACCAGGATCCAGCCAGCAGCTTGCCACTTTTCCAGAAGCCAGCATGTTACTCTGTGTGGTGGCTCAGATCCTGCCCAAACTGCCCAAACCCAACACAAGAGAAATCAGTCCTTGGCTTTCCTGGGTAGCACAGTTATCCTTTCCCCCAACAGAGAAAATAACTTACTTAAGAAATGAGTCTTTCTGCTGACCTTCCATCAGACACTTGTCTAGTCTGCTCAGCAAGACAGAAAACACATTTATTGGTTTCAGCCAACTTTTCCACTTTCACACCAGTAATACAGAGGAGGCAAAAAAAGTCCGTTTTCTCCCAAACAACAAATAAGTTTGACTTTGCAGAAGTTTTCGAGCAGACCCTGCTATTAAATCTGATTTAGCAGTGCTGACAGGTAATCTCTCCATATTGCAGGAGACAGAGATTTGTTTTCATCCTCCTGTGCCTCCCAGCAGTGTTTGTTTGTCCCACATCCATGTCTGTCCCACAGGCAATGGCAGGCCCAGAGGTGATGGTGCCTGAGGCCATTCTGGAGGAACAAACTAAAAGAGCACTGACAGATGCTGATCGGACATTACAGGGTTCCAGAACAACCACCTTCCTGTCCTGGAGTGACAAACACCACGTCTTCCACACAGGAAGAACATGCACTTAAAGGCTGACATTTCATGGATGGTGCCCATCGTATTTTCTTTCACGAATTTCATTCATGCCTTCATGCACCTCCATGAGGGCTGAGCAGTGGGACAGGATCAGCTCTTGAATGTGTCTAATTATTCAGTTTGGCCAGTGGTTTCAGAGGATGTCCAGTGCCAGTCCTAGGGTTTTGCCTAATACCATCTTCTCCCATTTGATGGCAGTTTCTTGCCTTAGCAGCAGTCTGACCTCCACCATACTCCTGGCCCAGCCAAGGGGATGCCAGCAGGGTGATAACTGCAGGACCATGGATCTTGAACCCTGAGGAAGCTGCTGAGCAGGCAGTGCTGAGCATGTCAGCATAAAGGCACTGAGATGTTCAGCTGGAAAAGGCAATATGGGAGCCAAAGGAGAAGAACAGAGAGGGGCACAGGGATGGTGAAAGCCGAGTCATCTTCATAAAAGCAGGGAAAGTTCCAAGCTGTCAGATGGTTTCCTAACAAAGATGCAATACCTTTCCAGTTACTTATGAATTCACACATTGGGAATGTGCTGCTGTCAGAAAGGACAACTCATTCACAGTCTGCATGTGAGAAATTCAAAGTTTTTGTAGTCTGAAAGTCATCTCAGATCTCTTATTATACACATAATGCAAATATCTGATGATATTCTTTCTTGGACAGAAACCATGCAGCCAACTCTAACCCACACATGAGATGCAGGAGGTAAAGTTTGGGCCTTTTTGATCTGGCATTGTAAAATGCTTTTGTGGAAATGCCTTCATCAGCATGTACATTCCTATGGAATACTTCTGTTGGAGGTTTATGGTTTACACATGCAAAACCTCTGCAAGTACCTCCCAAAGGCATTTATGGTCAAACTCTGGGAGAACACCTGGACTGTCTTGATGAGACCATGCAGTGTCTCCCTCTTCAAAAAAGCCATTCCACTCAGAACAATCCTTATTGCCTCAGCCTAGGGTGTATAAACACCCAAGTAATAAAAATCATCTACCAAAAAGCCCTTCACAAACTACCCAAGGAAATATTCATGTGACAAAAACACATGAAAATTAGGTAAGGCTTCTGCAAGTTTTATCATCTTTCAAAGAGCTCAAGAGAGGGGAGAGGATGTGCAATATAGCCCTGATGACCAGGGACTTCCATCTGGTACAGCAACCACCAAGGTCTGAAACCACCATATCTGGCTGCTGGATAGCACAGTGAATAATAGATTAAAAAAAGAAGAAGAAAGAAAATAAAAAAGGCAGATAAATGCAACACACCTTGTGAGGCTGATGCTGAACCAACACCGAGATCCAGACAGGGCTGCTGGCTCCAGGCTGCAAGGGAGGAAGGCAAAGGAGCTCCCATCTCTCCTTGTATAAGCTGAGCAAAGAGGTTTATGATGGATGAGTGGAGCTGGACCTCCTGCAGCCTAATAATAGCAGAAAATTGGTGTTTCTGCTCAGATCTATGTGCAAAGCTCTGTGAGGTGGGCATCACTCCCCTTTTCTCTGCAAGTGTTTTTTTCCCTGATATTAACAAATACATTTTAATTAATATATAGTGATATCTGTATGCTTTCTAGGTACAATTTCAGCCTGGAAACAGTTCTGTTGTTAGGTAAAAATTCTGGGAAAATTGATGCTTTTAGTATTATTGCTTACCAGTTTTATTGATGTTTACCACTAAGACTAATTCTGCTTTAACCTGGAAAAAGTCTCAGATGGGCCAAAACATTCTGGATGCACTTCCTTCCACCTCCACCTGTGCCCTCTAATTTCTAATTACTTGTGATGAGATTTTTCATCAAAAGGGTCTCAGAGCATTGGAGATACATGCACACTCTGATTTTATCCCAAATTATTATTTATTTCTGATGATCACTTTTTTTCTCTTAAAAAAAAGAAATAATCAGGAGTTAAGACACCTGAGCCAGTGAGAGCCTTCAGAAACTAAGTTCATTTCATGCAAAACCCCACTATCAGTTTTCACTCTTTGAGAATGATTTTAATGACATTTTCAGGAATTGAGTTTGCAGAAGCAAGGCTGTTACTGGATATTCAGAAAACAGAAAGGTAAGTGCTTTATTCATTACAACATTACAGAGTGCTGTTGGCATGACTTTTCCAAGTCTTGTACTCAAAAGTAGAATTTAAGAAATTTTTACAAGGTAGAGAAAGGGCAAGAAATTACTGGCAAAAGGGGTTGCTCTGAGGTTACAGAATCCAAAATAATTTTGGTTGGCTGATCAACAGCTAGTTAATTTTTCTGAATGCATCACAATCCTCATGTCAGGGATACAAACTCATATTTGCCTTGCCCAGATCAGTGAGACTCATGGATTTTATGAACAGAGAAGAATGTATGAACTGTATGAGCCCAAGGAGAGTAGGCAGCTCTCCAAAAGGGAGACACATCCTCATTATTACAGTCAACTTCAAGGAACCCTGTAAAACACCATCATTTCAGGTGTTAGGCAAAATTTCCAGCGAAGTCAACAGAGTTTTGCTTGTGTGGGAGGGACTGGAGAAGCAAGGCCTCTGTGCATGTGTGAGCATGTAGAACAGGGCAGAAAAACAGTTGTTTATGCAACATTAAAGTTGAGAAATGAAGCAGTCAAGCAATGCAGCATTAGGGGTGAATGCTCAGGTGCAATGTTGCCTCCTGGTATTTAAGTGTTGGTCATCACAGGATCACTGAGAATAGAAAAGAGCTTTAAGATCACTGGGTGCACCAGCTAGCCCAGTATCACTGTGCCCACCACTAGACCATGTTCCCAAGTGCCTCATGCCTTTTAAACACCTCCAGGGAGGTTTTGCACCTCACTGTGCCTCCATGCAATAACCAAGACCCATGAAATATGCTATAGCTGGGGTCGTTGAGTGACAAGTCAACCTATGATTATCCTGCAAACAGGAAAAAAATAAAAGGCAACACTTTGAGACCTCATTCTTCACTCAGGAATTGGCTGGTTTGTGGTTCTGGTCTGGGGTGCTCCTCAAAGCTGACTCATATCAAGGAAACAGCCCCTTTCTAAAAGCACAGGACCACCTGAAAATGTTCCTGCACTTAGTCCCTTGCAAAGTCCACATCATCCCTCAGGATTCAGCTACACAAGACAGACAGGGCAAGCACAGTCCTCCCAGGGCTTATAATACAGCTTTCCTGTCCCTCTGAGAAATGAGAATCTGTGGCTACAAAAGGGACAAGCTTCCACATTTCTTTGCCCTTCAGTTTCCAGCTTATTTTGCATATAATTCCAAATGATCGATTCTAATTCTGATCCGATCTGTGTTTATTTTTCTTTCCTCAGTATCTGAGTGATATGTTTGGCTCAGAAAATGGATTTAACTATCATTTCAAGCAACTGCTAATTACAGTGACTGAAACCTGACACTTAATTCCAACCTCAAAGGTGTGAATGGTTCACATTAAATATCAGATGAGGTGCAACATCTCAATTTAGTCCAGCTAAACATTTGCCAGATTTCTGTGCAGAATGCACGCATGAGCAAGATACAAACAAGACAGAGGAAATCAGATATCACCAAGCTCTCAGTAACACTGCAGAAGCACAGCTCAGATTCATCTTAGGTACCTTGATGTTCAGGCACCAATGCTGCAGATTTTGGGTGGGGCATCTAATGTGCAGAGAGTGGGAATTTCAGCAGAAAATAAATTATTAGCAGAGAATCAGAGAAACATTTAGGTTAATTATTAAGTTCTCTATTTTCACATCTTACAGGAGCAGAAAAAAAAAGACTGGCAAATTTAATGGAGTATTTAGTAGGGCAATGCAAGCTCAAGGAACGGGGTGAGTTGGTGAGACATCTCCCAGGAACACGGGTGAAGGCAGGGTCCAGGGACAAGTGGGGGCACTGGAGTGGGGCTTTTCCTTTCTCTGGGTAATCTTTTAGGATGGTGCCAAAGATATCAAACTTGAAAGACGAGTTTCTACAGCTAATTACCATAGTTTACAGATACTGAAGCTAAAGCACATATTTTCTGAAGGGCTGAGAGATTCAATATGCTGCAAATTAAAGCAATAGCCTTGTTAACTATCTGATCACATTGCAGCAGTACTCCTAGAAACTGGGGCACAGGGACCACACTGGCATGGAGTGGAGGATTAGATTCTGGGCTTCTCGACCTTGCTTGGGTGAGGTGAGAGAGATATTTCATAATTTTTGACCACTCACTTACAGAAATAAAGTAATTACAAGCCAAAAAAAAAAGGCATTTTACTATTTCCAATTAACATGGATTTAGATGACCCATCTAAAAATGCTCAGGTTTGAAACTTCTTACAGGCATTCTTCTGCCTGACATTAAACCTCACATTAGTTAATTTGCTTCAGAAAGCCAAACGCTGTCAATTGAGGGTGGCTGTGAGCCCAACACAGATTATCCCAGAAATCCCACATCCAACCATCCCAATAATCTCCCTCAGCAGGAAACGCCCAGACGCAGCATTTCAAGGGTTCACTCACATCCCATCATTTTCCCTGCAGTCCTGCTACATCTGTGGCTCTTACACTGGAGCACATCTAAGGCATCCAGCTGCCCTGGAGCCAGGGCTTTACCTCTGCTCATTCACCATAAAACCCTGTTGTTCTGTGGGAACATCTGCTCATTTTGTTCTCCACCCAAACACCCCACACATTCTTCAGAAATTTTTCTTTCTACAAGTCTGGTTGCTTTTTGCCAGCAGCAATGTACGGGCTTGACACGCTAAGAAAAAGTATTTAACAGGAGGGAAAGTGCGTTCCACATAAATTATTCTCACTCCAGGATGAAGGGGAGCAAACTAACACTGTTGTACTTTGGGAAATGGTTTGCAAAAGGAAAGGAGCTTAACTCAGTCAGTTAAGGTGAAATACCTGCCATTGTCTCTCCATAATATGCTTCAATGAGCATTTATTGTAATTAACCCAAGTCAGCACTGGACTGAGTGACCATGTGGATGTAGAGCACCCTGGGAACTGCATTTCCCCATGTGAATCCGTGCTCAGGGAGAGCCCAGGGGATCGATTTCTAGCTGGGCTTCCACCTTGGCTTTTGTGAAATGGGCTGTGTGGCCAACTGGGACAAAACTCTCCCTAACTCCCTGGTGGTGATCCATCCCTGACATCAGACTGACTTTCCATGGAAGACGAGGAGTCCTGCAACAATGGGCATGGCAGAAGACAGTGCTGTGCCAGACAAATGCAGGGTATGGGGTTTATAGCAATTTTCTACACTAATAGACCCACACATTCACAATTCTAGCCCAAAGAAGCAGGACTTTTAATTCTGATTACTTTTCAGTCTACTTTTCAGCAGTTGAACATCTTATTTTTTTGTATTTTCATTGCTTAATTTGGAGAGTACATTCCAAGTGATGTACAGCTTTTCTTCACAACACCTAAACACCATTTAGTGTCATAATCCCAGTACCTAAAGTCTCAAAGAAAGGAAGCAAAGATGGCAGTTACCAACTCTGCTCTTCACTCACATTTATGATAATGTAAGAGTATTTTTTAAGACAATCTTCAGACATAACAATATCTCTAAGTTTTACAAAACTAGAGAGTGGTTCAGTTCTGAATGCACTTCTCCCTCTTCTCTCTGTCGATGCTGCTTAAATGGAACAGATTTTTAGATTTGTGGTGGTAACTAGCCACTAAAACCTCTGTGAGAGGTGCTATTTCAGTCACTTCTGTACTTCACACTTAATCTTCAGCCATATGAAAGCAAGTAATACTTTAATACTCTGTCTTTTTTTGCTTAAATTTCTCTTTAATGACCCTGTGCTCTTGCATAGGAATAGGCTGCCCAGTGAAGTGCTGCAGCCACCATTCCTGGAGGTATTTAAATACCTTGAGGTATTTAAATACATTAAGATATTTAAAAGATGTGCAGGTGTAGCCCTTAGGGACATGGTTTAGTGGTGGCCTAGGCAGTGTTGTGTTAATGGTTGGACTTGATGACCTTTCCAACTTAAATGATTCTGTGATCTGGTGGTTGTTCTTCAGAGCTTCATTTTGAGATTGGAGATTCTGTGCGTTATTCTCATCAGGCTGCAAACAGCAGTCTCTGAGCATTCATGGGCAAAAAGCCTTTCCTGGGCTTCTTGGTTTTAATCTCACTATTTTATTTAAGCACTATTTTGTTTGAGCACATGGCACCCAACCCCTGACCTCTAAATGGCTGCTGTGGCACAGGCAGAGATCAAAACTCAGGCTATAGACAGCACCAAAGAAAGGAAATGAACACAGGCTCTCCAGGACTCAGCTCTGACCTCCACACCCCTCTACTTAAATCTCTACAAACCCTTTTACTTAGTCATTTGCAGAGTCACCCACTCCAAGAGTTAAGCTAAAGGGGTCATTTCTTGAGCCACCTTCAGCTGGTTACTCAAGAGTTGCCTCTGGTGGGATGCTCAGTGTCAGGGAGGTTTGGTGGACAGGGTTTCTGTGATGCATTCTCAAACTGCAGCCATGTGCTTCTTCCCTTCACTCCTGCAGTTTCAGTAAATCCAGCTTGATTTAATCTCCCATAATTGCACAGTGTATTTTTATTTAAATTTGTCTCCAGTCTCCTACCAATAAGTGCATCCAGGTGTAAGTGATGGTGGTACCTCAGATCTTGCTGGACTGCCTCACTCACAGTGTCATCATCTTCAGCTCCTAAAATGTTCCAGGTCACTGCCTGAAGCTGAGTGAATGAATGTATTCCTCCCTCAGATTCCAGACCATCCCATGAAAAGTCCTTTGTGATCACAAGGACTGCCTTGGAACAGTTCTGTGTGCAGGGAAGCCCTGCAATCACCCTCAGAGGCACACATCTTATCAGCCACACTTCCCCTGTGACTCTCAGAAGTGGTTCCCACAGGAAGTGATGTGCTGACTTTGGCTTGCAGGAGAAAGTTAAAAGTGAACAACTGTTACTGAGTTGTTTGAATCCAGTTCAAGTTCCACCTCTGTCATGCCTAATAAAATTCTTAATATCTCTGTAAGATTAAATGGGCAGTTACACACGGATCTCTCTGGCCTCCCTAGCACCAGAGTGGTAATCACAGAATCCCAGAGTAGTGTGGGTTGGAAGAGACCTTAAAGGTCATCTAGTTCCAGACCCCTCTGCCATGGCCAGGGATGCCACTCACAAGACTGGGTTGCCCACAGCCCCATCCAACCTGACTGTAACACTTCTGGGAATGGGGCAGCCACAACTGCTCCATCCTGGGGAATGCTAATATTTTAGCCATGAACTGGGTTGACCAAGTGATAGCTGCTCCCATACTCCAGATAAAGTGGCAGCCCTTAGCCCTTATGTATGTCTTAGCCTCAGAGTCTGGTGAAACAATTTTCAAAATCTACTTTCCTGGCTCAAGATAGAGGATTTACTTCCCTAGATGTCTATGCATTGCACAGGGTCAGACTAGCAAAAACCAGCAATGAAAGGGCAAGAGCACACTCCTCATCTCTTTACTTTGTGCCTACAATGACGTTCACCATCTTCCTAATGCCTGTATCCTATCTGCCCTGATGCTGGAAAAGAAATTGAGGGAGCAGTAAGTTTTTCTCCAAGTTCCCCCCACCTTTCCCACCAACAATACTGTTGAGATAAATGGACCAATGCCCTCCTCTCCAACAAACATCTCTGTAACAGCAGCTGGTAGTTACAACCACAATGAATCATTTATGTACTCTTTAACTTGTCTGGAACTACAGATTATGTCTACCATGGAAAAGTTCATCTTGGAAAAGTTCATCTTAGCAAATACATTCGTTAGCATGATTAGATCAACACCACCACAATATTGAATTTTACTTTGCCTTTGGCAGCAGCAAGGACAGCTGGGCAAAGCAGGGTTTAACATGGTGCTAGCAAAGACATGTCAGATAATATCCTTTCCAACATAAGGCAGTCTCCCACAACAGACAAGCCACAGCAAAGGAACCAGTTTTGGTGGCCACTGAGTAAATGAAAATCTTTCTGAGGTTATAAATGTGTGGGCTGGGTCAACACCTACCTCAGTAGGAGCCTCTCACAGCAGGGGCAATTCTATACAATAGCACCAGCATCAACAGGAAATCTGTACAGTCCCAGGAAAATTCTACAGAACTGAGCATTGTTGGGAGCTCCAGACTGTCTTGGGAATTTCTGGAGGCTGTTTTCCAGATAAATTAGCAATGCACATTCCCTACAAAGGGTTTATTGGACACCAGAACAGCCCATGCTCATAGGCACAGCACTCCTCCCTGTGCACTTACCCAGACCTGGGGCAATTGTGTGCACCCCAGTCCCCATCAAACTGCTTTCCCAAAGCTGATGCTGTAAAGCTTTCAGCTGCAAATGCTGTCTCATGTTACTCATTTGAAAAGCACAGCTCCCTCCCCTGTGGTTACAGGCACTCCACCTGTGCAAGCAGCTAACAGATGAGGTGCAAATGATGCAGCTGAATATGCTACGCACTCAGGAATAGTTGCATGGTCAGAAGGAGCAAACAAAACTAGCTGAGCCTGTAAGATATTTCCTCAAACTGCTCCTTATTCCCTACACACACCCAGTGAAAAGCACCTGTTAGGTCTAAATTACACACACCCACTCTATAACCTGCCTGGGATGTAAAAGTTACAAGAAGGCTTTATTGCTGCAAAGAAATTATTCTTCAGCCATGGCAGGAGTCAGCAGAGGTCATTCAGCCCAGCAGCATCAGAGCAGCACTGGGGAGCCAACCTGTGAGCATCAAATCCATTTGAGCTTCACTTGGTGAGCTACAGACTATGGCAAGGCCAACTCAGTCAATACACAGGCCACCATCAAAGGTCTCTGAAGGTTCCTGTCATCATCTGAACTCCACCTACACAAGTTCACCTGTCACTCATCAGGATAAAGGCACTGCTGGCTCTTTACCCATCTGTAATCCAGTCCACGTGCTGGCAGAGGGAATTGTCCTGCACTGACTCTGCTCCACCAGAGGATTTCCCAGCCCATGGAAGCTCTTTCCTTTAGCAGCTTAGCCAGTTTTTCTGGTTTGCTTTGCACTGACATAGTGGTATGGAGCACCTGGTGTGGCTCCTCTGGCTGACTGACTCTTACTCAGCTGCCTAGGAAAACTCTACAATGGAATCAAACATGGAAGTCAAAAGGTCAGATCCAGAAAGATTTGCCCTGGCTTGAGAAAAGCCAGAGAGATGGTGTTGCAAAGAACTTGGGCCAACGTCCTGAAAAGTCCATGTGGCAGAAGTTACCTTTTCCTCACAGTCAGGAGAAATTTCCCACCAGCATTTCAACTTTTGCTTTATCTGCCAGCCGTGGGGCTTTCATGGATCCCCTAAGCAGAAGATCTGTGCACTGCAAAGATATTCCTGGATCAGTGCTTTCCCTTGCCTTAGTTTCAAAGGTGGTAATTGAAATACAGGCAAAATTTAATAAAAGACCAAAAACTCTAAAAGGGTCTGCAGCAGATTGGAGATAGCAGCTCAGCTGAGCTCCACTTCAGGATCCCCACCTGAAATCCATTTGTCCTCCACAGCTGAGTGCCTGAGCACACTGCCTAAATACCTACACGTCATTCAGTCTGTGGACCCAAAACCCAAAGAATTCTCTCCACTCTTTTTGCTTGTAAATGTAAGCAAACCCTGCATTCCTTGTTATTAAAAGACAGGAGCTGGTGAGTTACTGCATGGATACAGCCCCTGCAGGCAATCATCCCCCTTTGCTCTCGAGGATTAACTCTTGTTTACACCTGCAAATCTTTTCCCCCCTGGCAGGTATCAAACGCTACCAAGAAGTCTTCAGAGTTCTCAAGAGACCAGAGTTCCCAGCCTGCAATGCCAGAAGACAAAACCAATTTAACTCATGATCTTTGAAATCCTGGGGCTTCACAAAGCCCCTTATCCTATCTCCCACCTCCTAGCCACACACAGACTATTCCATGATCCTATTCAATGCACTTGACCAGCAGAAGACTAATCTACCTCTCAAAGAACCTGCTGGGCTAGCAGTGAACAGCTCAGAGAGGGCTGGTAGGCCCCAGATCTCAGGAAGGGCCAGGAGACCACATAGCCTGGGGCAGAGGTGGGAAGAAAGAGGAGGGTAAGCTGGGGATTTGTCCTAAATGAGTTGTTGGATTGTCCTTGGATGGGCTCTTGGGTTCTCCTGTGAGGGGATCCGGGGGCTCTGCTCTCCCTTCAGCTGTTCTCCACACGCATGGATAGGCCAGACTTACCAGCTTGTGCCACTATTGCCATGCCAAGGCAGGGATTGTCCCTCTCTAGCTGGGAACAGAATGGGAGGCAAGAAGCCACACACCTCAGGAGGAGCTTGCAGCCTGAATCTGATAAGCAAAGTGTCCCCAAGAGACATCAGAAAGTGTCCCCCAGCATCACAAACAGCATTCCCATAAGAGAAAAGTCTTTCCAGTCACAGGTTTGGGAATGATTTCTATCTGCATTGCAATGAATTTGCCACTGGCAGGGGTTGAAACTCAGGAGTTAATGTAGTGCAGGTTTATGGTGAATGAATGCTTCTGGAGCCATAATTCACGTTAATTGACAGGAGCTGTCTACACAGCTATGAAATATGCACGTCGTGGCTGCAAAACAGGAATCCCTGTGAGCATCAGAAAACAAACAGTGCCTCTTGCTTCCAAGCACCAGGATTGCTGCTCTTTCTCACATCAAATAAAAACTTGTAGTTACATCCAGATCTGAAATGGGGTGTGAACAGTCAAAGATGCAATTGCAACAAACCAGCCAAGCACAGGAACCACGAGAGGAATGTACGTGAGGAACAGCAAAACATTCCCATCCATGCCTCACTTTGATCACAAAACACACAGAACAACCAGTGAGCTCAGGGCAATGAAAATCATCAGGCAATTATCATTTGTGTCACCCATTTTCATCACTTCATTTTAAAACAAGGGCCTATGGGGGCAAACTGGCTTAGCTCCATCAACGTGAGCACAATCATCCCCCTAAAATTAATCTGTTTGAAAAATGCATCTGTTTTGTGAATAGATCTGCTTTCAATGGTTAAAGTGGAGTTACAGACATACACACATATTTAGGAGAAGAAGTTACATTTCTTAATGAGGGAATTAGTGAGAGGTTGTACTCAAGGATCTTCACTGGGATTGCTGAGCCATGGACAAATTTGATAGAAATAGAGGCTTGTGATGTGAGATTTCAAATGTTGTGTACAGAGGACTTCAAGGCAGCGAGGGAAACACTCTGAAAATCTTCAGTTTCTCAAAATGTGTCACCATATCAAAGCACAGCCATTCTGTGAAGACATTTGGGTTTGACAATGTATTTGGGGGAGATTTTCTGGAATCTGGAGGCAACTATATCTTAGAGGAATGTAACAGTATGGTGTAGATTTCTTTTAATTAACTTCTTGACCCAAACCTAGTAATATTTAAAAATTCCTTTTTAGGACACCACTCTAAAACAGTTCTATCCTGCTCCTATGCAAAATGAAAACTATCTTTTAAGCTATGAATGCTGAAACAAACAGAGTTATCTGCTTACATCAGTAGCTGTAGGGGACAATGTCAGAAAACGAATTAACCCAGCCAAACCAGTCAATTCTCACTGCAGTTGTAATTAGAGAGGATTTTTTCCCTCATTCCTTTCCCTATTAATACTATTGAATGCTGATATCTTCAAGGAAGTATATTGGGAAGCAAACTCCTCCTAGATTATACACAGTGAATGTTTTTTATTCCACCACCTAACACGTGGATACAAAGCCTGGCCTTAAGGAAGGAATGTTCACCAGGCTTCTTGCCTTTTGGCAGTGATAAGTGATAATTAACCCCACCTGGCTCCACCACCCATCTATCCATCACCTTCCCTGAGACCTGTGAAACCCCCATTCCTGGAAGTGTTCAAGGTCAGACTGGATGGGGCTCTGAGCAACCTGGTCCAGTGAAAGTGTCCCTGCCTATACAGGTGGGTTAGAACAAGACAAGCTTTAAGGTCCCTTCCAACCCAAGCCATTCTAAGATTCTATGGCTCTGTGACTTCCCTTTGGCTGTGCTCCCCTCCCAGCACAGGCTTCCATCTTCAGCAGAGCTCCCATCAAACGAGGTGCTGTGGAGCTCCAGGCTGGCAAAGCAAGGCCTGGGGAGATGTGGGTTGGAGCATGGCATGGACAGCGACAAGGTAAGAGGCAGCATTGCTAAATCTGCACAAGGTTCTACCAGATTTTTCCCTGAAATAAATCTTGACACAGACCTGTCTAAATTTTTGGACCCAGGATCCAGGATTATATTTTACATTCCTCATGCATCGTGAGAAGCAGCGGAAGGCCTTGTTATTAATTTCCTAAACTAATAGCAGGACTCTCCCAATCTCCTCCACTTTGGGCTGTTCTTTATACCCAAGAAGGGACCTGCTACATAAAACATGATCACCTGAGGGCTGAGGTGCTGTCAGTGAGCTCCCTTCTGGGGGATTCAGCCCAGACGACATCATTACTGAGCCTTAACTCATCCCTTTTGTTAGCAGAGACATTCTGCTGGTTGGCTCCTGTGTGAGTAGTGAGGAAAACAGTGACCCTTAGTGATTCCTACCCAAACAGTGATTCCTTACCCAAAAGGCCTGAAACTCCTGAGCCTGGCCCTGCAGTCATCACTCCCACAGCTCTTCCTTTACTTACACAAGCAGTTCCACGTGTGGATGAGGTTGGAGGATTTTTGGGATGAGACCTCAGGTAATCTTGACCTGACCTGACTCAGAAAGCAGGAGGAAAGAGTTCAATCCAATTGGCTTGGGGGGCAGTGCACCTTGCCAGAGATATCTGACGCCAGTTTCTTTGAAAATAAAGAAATAATCATCTTTCTGATTAAGTTTAAATACTCATAGATGGGCAAGGAGAAATGAGTCAAACATGAAGACACCATCCAAAATGAGTAGAAGACGAAGATAGATGTCAGGACAAATTGTTTTCATTTGGAAACTCAGCTGAAAAAGGTCTAAAATTGCAGGAAGTCGATGTTTGAAGATAACAGCCTTGCTTGTGAAGCTTTCCTCTCCCACCCCAGCCTGGATGCTAAGTGAAAGCAAACAGGGCTTTTTACTGTTTTTAAACCTGATCCCACACTATCCAAATCAGCCAGGCTTTGTTGTGAGTCTTATTCCCAGGTGGGGAGGGAACACAGCCCACAGCACACTGCCTAGTCTGATGGCAGCAAAAAGAGCATTTTTGAAATGTGTCAGCTAAAATATTTGAACAAGCAGGTTTTCAAATCCCAGTGTGGACAGAAGGAGCTGCTTTTTAGCAGGTGTTAGCAGGAAAAGATAAAGCTGCTTAGTTGAAAATATGTCATCCTTCATTTGCAAATGTGTCAGTACAAGTGTGTTAGCACCTTTGTGCCAAGTCTGGACAATCCCTGGAGGAGGAGAATGGCTGAACTAACAGGGAGAGGGAGGTGGAACATCTCTGGAGGCAGCTGAGTGCTTTGGGTAGGAGAAGAGAAAACAGCTATCCTTTAATGGGAGCATTTTTAAAACCAAAGGATGTAGGAGTTCAGAACTGCCAACATTTTTACACTTTCTCCAAGCAAAGTCTGAGGATCCTGTTTGAGGCAGGACACACAGAGATCTTTCTGCATTAGAATTCCTGAGGCTGATGCTACTGTGGGTCCCACTGGACTCTGCAGCAGTGGGACCCTACAGGAGCCAGACCCAGACCCAGAGAGGAAAGGGGTCACCCCTCAAGAGCTCAAACTGGTCTCTGCCAGATCCTGCTGCTGTGGCTCCTTTGGCATCCAAACTGGCATTTTGGATCCTACAGAATCACAGCAAAACCCAGCCCAGGCATCTTCATGTCCCCCATGAATATCCATAGCAGAACTTCAAGCACAGGGCTAGCTTGGCTGGATTTTCTCTGTGCATAGCCCCACTCACTTGGAATTCACCCAAGCAGCTGCTGATACAGCCCCGAAGAGACACAATAAAAAGGCAGGGGAAATGTACAAATTCTACTTAATATGGAACAAGGGATCAGTTAATCTGATCCCTGAAGAACTCAATTATATTTATTTCCATGACAGTGTTCCAAGAAAACAGCTCTCCTACCTTGGATTCACACTCCCTCTGTGCAGACTTGCCCAAATACCCAAGCCAGCTCTCAACCTGCTGCTTGCGAGCAGATTTTGTGTATTTTGAGCTATCTCTTTCTTTGGCAGACAAAGATGGGTATAAACCCAAGGCACAGAGACATCTAATAGCAGGAATGACAATGTGAGTTGGGATGCTCTGATTTTCTGTTCCCCATGGTTCCACTCCCATCACAACAAATCCAGTGCAACACATCAAGCAGGGGATTACCAAATACATTCTTGAGGTCTGAATGGAGTTACAAGTAATAAATGGCTGAAGTCAACACCCCAGTATCCAGGACAGATTTATAGAGCTTTATCTCAACCCACAGACAAAGGAAGAAATATTTAATTCAAGCACAGTCTGAGCAGAACTATGAGAACGTTACTCCTGATGGTCCTCTGATTATTTGCACAGCACTAATTACTGTCATGGCAGCTTTCAGTTCAGCTTGTCCCTCCAGGTCTGCACATTATCTCACAGTTTCCTAAGCAAAAGCACTGCAGGCTTCCCTGCTTTGCTGCATAGCACTGCCAGCTTTCCTAACCCTCCTCTCCATCCCCAGTGCCACGAGGATCCGGATCCTGCTGTGCCAACCCCACACTGGGACAGCTGTAATTGTGTTGCCACAATATTGGATTAACAACAGGGTGACTCCGAAGGTACAACTTGTTTTTTAATTTCCTATTTGATGAAAAAATATTGGCTGAAATCAATTACATTTTCATCATATTTAAGAGGGTGATCAAGTTCTGTTACTGTGCATGCTCAGTTCACCTCCTCCTGGGATAAAACAGGAAAAAACAATTTCCTGCACAAATCCACTTGAGATACACAAATTCCTTGAGCAGAGAATTCTAACAGCATGAAATGTCAGGGCCAATTGAATGTGGTGCACTAACATGATGCACAGCAGCCACTGGCATCTTCACCAAAAGACCAAGGGAAGCTCTCAACACTATGGCAGCCACAGCAGCACATCAAGAAATGAAAAACTGGGATTCAGCTCTTCCTCAGGCTGAGGGAACTCAAAGACATTGCTTCCATGAGCGTGCCTCAACCACTATCCTGAGGAAAAGCCTAAAGGAGAAACCTCCAGCACAGGAGTCAAGACCTCTTTGCAGCCAAGAAGTTCCAAGTGACCAACATAAACGAGAGCAGGAAAGGAAGAGCTGCCAGTAGCCTCACCACTGCAGCACTCAGCCCTGAAGAAAAGGAAAATCAAAATAGCTTTAAAAATCAGCCCTTTAGGAAATACAAGATACCCTCAATTCTTTACTATGGTGGTTTTCATGGAATGACTCAGACAGACACCGAAATCCCCCAAAATATTTTGTAAAGGTAATGCATAGAACAATTTTCAAAGAGCAGGCAGTGAGTGCACTGGGTGCTTAACCCTTTTCAGCAGGTCTGATTTCCACGGCTTTTAGGAGTAAAAAGTAGTTTTCAGAAGCAAATGGAGCCACTTCCAAAGAAAACCCTTCTTCCTGGCACCGTGCAGGGCCAACACAAACAGCTGCAATCGCAGCAGTGTCACTGTAGAGGCACAGCAGGGTGGTCATGGGGACCAGCAGAGCAGGGCCAGGCTGTACATGCTGGCTTTCCTTTGCCCACAGCCCACAGCTGGCAATGGGATCCCCTGAGAGTTCTGGACAGGGCATTGGTGACACTGTGAATGAGAGGAGAAAAAGTCTGTGGTTACCCCTGAGCCAAGATTGCTTTTTCTCCACATAGGAAAAATTCTCAGGAGTTTTGGAGAAATGGGAAAGGAGGGAATGGGAGGAATGTGAATGTCATCAACTTGAGCCCAGATGAAAGAACAGAGCAGAGAAAGCTCAGCCATGGATCCAGGCCAACATGCAGGACCCTACAGAAGAGGGAGATCTGAGTCTGAGCACAGATACCAACCTATCAATACATTCATGATGGCAAAAGATCCACACCACCTCTGTCCCAAACATGATGAGACACTCTGACCTGCTGCATTAGTTCAGCGTGTTCAGGCAGCCTCAAAAACACTGAATATATTCTCAGTAGAAGAGAGCCCCTTTTTTTCCGTTTTTAGCTTAAATGCACCATACAAAGGGTGGGAGGTTAAATTACTCAGCCCAAACACCAGTCCCACACAGGAGGTCACACTGGTCCTCCAGAAGTGCAGTGACTCAAGCAGATAACAGGAGCTCCTTCCCCTGGGACAAGCAGCTCATCTGAGCCATGTAGGGACAGATTTAAATATGTGGAGAGAGAAAGAAAGCCAGTGTGTCCTCTTTGTGGCTCTGTGTCAAGGCAAAACAGCTTGTCCACCACTTTGGGCCGTGAGAAGGGGCAAACCCTGTTACCACACCAAGCTATCCCAGGTGCAGGATGAGCCTCATAGGGCGTAACTGAGCAAGTTGTACCTCCCAGAGTAAAAATGAACAAGCCCTTCAGATACTGTGGGCTTTGTGTGGCTCAGTCCAGTGTCTACACGGTGGAAAGAAAGCAGGCAGATCAAGGGTGTCATTGCTGACAAGGCAAAGGAAACTTACAGGGGCTGAACGAGAAAAATGATGCAGCATGAGTTGTTTAAAGCAGGATCATCTTTATCCTTTCCTGTGCAGTGGGGCTGCAACTCCTGTGGGGGACTGTAATTCCATAATTCCACTACAGTACAGGGGACCACTGTTCCTGACTGGCAAATATAAGCACTTATGCAATAAAATGAGAGTCATAACAATCAGTATGGCCATTTTAAGGAAACAGAATTAAATATAACTCATTTAGTCTGAATATCAGCTGCTGTTTCCACAGTTTCCTTAATAATGGAATAATTTGTCAAAGGAAATTTAAAGAAGTCACATTTCAGAAGGTTTTATGGACACTGGATGAAAGAAGACAAAACATATACTAAATAAATTGTCATATTAATAGAAGGGAGTGGAGAGGTTATTTCTTTTTTCATCCCTACTTTCTGTGCATGCTCAGCCTTTTACCCAGAGGGATTATCTCTCTCTTTCCATGTTAACATTAAAACTGCATACTTCTCTGAAAGATACAATTCAGTGAAACAAAAAGTATTGAGCTTAATACAAAAGTAAACAGATGAAGTTCTGTGACCTCTGTATTTTATAGGGGATGAGACTGGATGATCTAATGGGCCCTCCTGGTCCTACAGGCTGTAACTCCAACAATGGGTGACTTTTTAGAAGGGATTTTTATTTTTGGATCCTCTGCAATTCTTTCTGCATCTTTCCTAGGAGATATGAGATTTGAGACCAAGTTGAATTAAAGATCCATATAACAACAAATAAACAAATATGCAGTGCTTTTGCTGACAAATTGAGGGTATCATGGATCAGCAGTTTTATTATAGTCTCAGAGAGAAAAGATCAAAAGACAGATCAATGCATCAGCTTTTAGTTGGTTTTAGATGGCATGCTAAGGGATTAAGAATTCAAAGGATTTCCCTTCAATCTCAGAGAGTTTCCAGAACATGTAACAGTTTTAGGTCAAATTATAATAATTAACTTGAGATAGTGTGTTGACTGGAGAGGAACTTTGCCAAAAACAATTTTGCACATCACTAAATACTGATGTTTGAATTCAGAAGGGAAACTTGCTTTAGCTCTCCCACAAGTTTATACAGGTTCAACCATTAAAAGCGAGGTTGGTCTTTGCAAAAAACAAGAGCTGAAAGTTGTAACGCTTCCCAAGTCAGATGGGGAGTAGTCCCAAGAGGATGATGCATAATGTAGCAGAAAGAATGTTTAAAAATACATGGAATCACGCTGCTGGATGGATATCCAAGGCCTCTTAAAAGTCTGATAATTAATTAGCAGCAGGATAGTTAATCAGCGCTTCTGTGTTCTTTACAAGATCTTCAGGAAACTGGGAAATGTAAATGCCAGAGCTTATTTTTAGTAGGCAACTCAACTCATCTTTGATAATGAATAGCTGGACATCTGGCAAGAAAAGAAAATACTATCTCAGCCCAAAGTTGAAATTCTACATTCTTATTAAAAACCTTATGTATGTCAGCCAGGTGGAATGGTCTGGCTGCAGGAGTCACTGGGTGATACCACACAACCTGCATTAGATAGAGAAATAGGCTGTAGTAAGAGGAGAAAAAAATTTAAGGTCACATGTAGCTGTTTCTTAAATAGAAAATATCCTCTTCCCGTTGCTACATACCCTAATGAGCAAGCACCGGGGAGCTCAGATATCTGCACTGGCCAGACCTAACTTGATTCAATTTTATTTCAACCCACATTCCTCAAACTTCCAGCTGTCAATACTTCCTATCGCCCCTGCAGGCTGCTTCACCCCTTTAGAGGAGACGAGGCAGCTGGAGAAAGTAATTTCATTAAAATTAAAGAAAACACAATAAAACCCACAAGAAACCAAAAAACAGGCATCCAGGCTCCGGCTTGAAGAGTTAGACAGTCCAACAATCGCTGGGTCAATTCACATTAAGCCGAACAAAGAGCAGACGGCAAGGAGAAGATGAGTTAAATGGCTCGGTGGCTGCTGCCTGTCCCTAATTCTCTGTTGACTTTCGCCAGCGCCTTGTCAGAGGGGGGCTGCAGCATTTGACCCCCGTTTCCAGGCGCGGCCAGGGAGCTGGGGACACATGCGGCCCAGTTAAATAGGCGGCCCCGTCCCCGCATGCCCCGGCCCTGCCATGGGTGACTGCTCTCCCGAGCCGGCCTATCAGGAATTTATTGCCTCTTCTCCATCACCCGGCAAAGAAACTGTCTCACAGATGTTGGCATTGTAACTCATTCAGTGTCACCGTGGGGTTCTCCGCCATTGTGTCCCCTCACAAAGGGGCGGCTTTCAGGGCAGGGCACGGCGGGGCTGCGGAGGTAGCCCGGGGCCGGGGCTGCTGCCGAGGCCTCTTTGTTGGAGCTCCTCAGCCCGGGGTATCGCCTGCCCTTGCACTCCCCTGCGCTGGAGGCAAGGCCCGGAGAGGAGATGGCAGGAAGGAAGGATTTTCTGCCTTTTGTGGGCTCTTTCTGTGCTATTTTTGTTCTCCAGGACAGCTTTTGTTGCCCAAGGTAATGATCCTTGGCCCTTATTCATATCTCTGCTTTTGTCCGGGGGCCTTTGTAGGCGATGAGCTGGGGTTGAAACCCGCCAGACACAGCACCGGGGCCGGCCCCTGCTATGTGTACAGCTATAAATAACTGGCTGTGAGCTATCTGCTATGAAATCATCCTTGTCAGAGCATTGGCAGCAGGTTGTGCGAAAGGTTTCACCAAGACGCAGCAGATGTGTGTCAGCTCTGGAAAGCATCCCCAAAACACACCCCACTGACCCTAGAGGTGACCCCAGGGTGATGAGCAGCGCCACAAAGACTGATCAGGACAAGGCTGTCCCACAGCCATGTGCTGGTGTCCCCTGGGCTCCTTTGAGTGCAGGCACACTCCTGTGTGTAGGAAATGAAAAAGCAGTTCCAGGAGTGATATAAACCAAAGCAAAATGCTCCCCTCGAATTTCTGCCGAACCCCCTGGGATGATGTTCTCACCCCTTCTGAGTGCTCCTCCCCTGGTGCCTGCAAAGGGGCGAGATGGCAGGAAACACATACATGCTGGTCTTTAGGCACACACATATGTAAATATATAAAATAAATGTAAAAAAGTAAAACCAGCTTCAGTCCTTAAAAGAAGAGGAGCTCCAAGGCCTCATCTTCCCCCTGGCCAGTGCCAGCACCAGTTGAATCCTCACCACACTGAAGCCAGAAAGGCAAAATGCCGGGGACAGCCCTCTCCTCACTGGAGCCTCCCTGGATGCCCAGGGCCAGCATTGCTCTGGATCCCTAGACAGTTCTCAGAGCTCCCCCGGGCTCCAGACCTGTGAACACTTATACAAGTTCTCACATGCATACTGTTAAGCATATTTGGTTTTATTTTTTCAGGTTCAAGGCCTCAGAGTGTAAGCTCTGGAGGGTAGGGAGGCTCTGCTGTTCAGACATCTAAGCCACCACGCCCACCCGTGAGGAGGAGGAATTATATATATATATATATATATATATATATATATATGTATTTAATCTCCCATCCATCAGCTCCACAGAAAAAATGGTGCCAAATGAAGTCTTTCCACTCATGCAATTTTTGTGGTCTAAAATTTACCATGTGTTTAACCACGACTCCTTGGCCAGTCCCTGCAGCACCCAGGTTCCCAGGTGGTCCCACATCCTAGCACCAGCCAAGCCTGCAACTGTTTAGTTTCTAAACTCAGGGCAGTCAGGCCAGAGTGGATACAGGCCAAATATAATATAGACACATACAGGCCTATATTATATAAAATACATACACACACACATATATTTTATGTATATGCATATACATATGTATATGAAAATATATAAACTCACACACAATGTGTGTGTTTAAAATAGAAACCCCGAACCAGAAAATAAAATATTTTACTGCAAAGTGAATGGATTTTTTTAATGCTTAGAAAAACATGTTAAAATATAACTAGAACATTAATGAATCCCTGTTCAAATGCCGATGAAATACAGGGCTTCTTACTGAATGCACAAAAAAAATTTATTGTTTATTTATATCACTTCTAGTAGGAAAATATCATTTGGAATGAAATATTATACTTGCTACAGAATGGGCCTAAGTCTTCATGGCCCACCAAGCTGTTCTCAGCAGCAAACCTATGGCACAGAGGGTCCAGAAAACTCATGGCCTTGCTGAATGCAAGCATGAAAATCAAAACTTAACTGGAGCACCCAGAGTTCACCCTCCTTTTGTCCTCATGAGACTATGGAGCCAGGCAGTTTCCTCTGAGCCTGATCTGGGGAAATGCCTTCCCTCCAGACCACCCCCGTTTTTTCAAGCTTTCTCCTTAAACAGGTGTCATCCACTAAGGAGAACTGCCTGGTGTGCCCACAGGCAAGGTGACCTCCTCAAGTAGGTAAATAAAGTACTTCTCTGGAGGTCTCAAGCTGCTGTCCATGATGCTTTTGTTGGAAGGCAGGACAACGGTGCTTAACAGACCCTGTCTGATGGACAGAGCCTGGTGGGGGTTGGTAACCCAGCCAGGAAAGTGTTCTTGGCACAGGTAGGCTTTGAGATCTCAGACCTTCAAACAAAAGCCACAGAATGTGTGGGCAGGTTTCCTGAATCACTACACCCTGTTATTAGGGCTTTCAGCTGGGAAGGGGAGAGACCTGGACTGTTCCACTGGCAGTTTAATTATTTTATACAAATGGGAACATCTTTAAAAGTTTCAGAGTCTGGGAGAGGCTTTGAGAGCTTTGTTTGGACATTTCTTTGGGAAAAGCAAGTTCAAGTCCCATCAAGCAGAGGAAAATCACTCATGGGAGTCTCCCATATCCCACATGGATACTTTATAGGCCTGGGCATGGGGAGGAGTGAGGAAAGCACAGCATTACTGCTTTCTCCAACTCTTCAATGATTAATGATTATGATTAGACAGAAATTATTAACTTTTCTTGTGCATCAGTCCAAGTCCAATCTTTGAGCTTCCAGCCATAACAGATACCTCTAGTCCTCTCAGAAGTAACTTCCAAAGGCAATGGCAGATGCTTCTCTGAGGTGGTGAGTGTGATAAGGGTTCCATTAAGCCTCCCCTGTGGTCAGTGGCCAGAGATGGGCTTCTCCAGAAGGCAAGTACAACCACTGAAGGTGCAAATTTCCCTCCAGAGGGGTGTGTCCCTTCTCACTGAAGGAAGATGGATCCCTGGCCACCAGAATACAAGGAACAGGGTGCAAGGAACATTCTCTGGTGTTGAAAAGAAAGATTAATCAAATGGTTTTAGTTGGAAGTGACCAATCTGGGCACCAAATCTTAGTGTTTCCTCTGCCCTTCCCCTCGTGAAATTCATTCATATGACCCTGTATGTTTCCCAGTGCAGTGTGTGGATGTTTGGTTTTCCTGCATAAAGCTTATTCACACACTGACCCATAACTGGTCAGAGGAGAGTATTAACATATGTAAAGGATTGAGCCAAGACTTGGAAGCTAATGGGAAAGAAAACTAACTAATATGCTGACATAGCACTTTAATAAGGAGTAATCAAGAAAAAGAGCAATGTTAACATGGCTTGAACAATACATGAATTATGTAATGCTGACACTGAAATGCCTGGAAAATGCTGGGAGAAATCCCTTTTCCTCAGAGTTCAGAAGATGGTGCCCTGGACTAGCTGTGAGGGGCAGTCTGCCAGGACAGGACAGCAGAACCTTTCCAAGTCTGATGAGTAATTAGTTCTCACCATTTTAACAAAGAAAGCTTTCAGCATGTAGGTATAAGGATGGCACAGCCTGAGGAGATAAAAAGAGAAGCCCAGCATGAACAGTCAAAACAGGCCAGTCTGAGTCAGTTTGTTATGGCAGATGTGCCTGAAATCAACCAAAGGTGATTTGGAGATTCCTTAGGTAATCTCATGCAGCAAACCTAGCTAATGGCTGTGCTCTGGTTTTATGCAAGTAGTAATTAATAATCACAGGTGCATCGGGAGAAAAAATACATTAAAAATAATTTTGTTTTGTTCAACTTAGTCTAGAACAACAATGTAAATAGTGAGGTTCCTCAGGGGAGAAGTTTTTTAAGCAAATTTACTGAGCACAGCTCACATCAGTTGGGTTCCTCTACACCCCCAAGAGATCCAGGATCAGTAACTCAGGCTTTTCACCAGCAGGACCAACATGTGACCAAGGGTGCAAGGAGAGCAAAGGCATCTCAGCCATCAGTGACTGGGTGACAATCCCTCCATCAGCAACCAGAGCAAACCCGCTGAGTTGCTGGAAAGAATCTCATTCACTTCAGTGGTCTTTGGATCCCATCCCAAAGGGAAAAGCAATTTCCATCACAGAAATATGCCTGCCACCGAGCTCATTTATTGCTCCTTTGTTAAATGTGCTGTAAAGACTCACATAATAAAGCTCCAGAAATCATCCAGTATCAACAGGTTTCAGCTGGAGTGATTAACCAAAGCACAGGAACTTGGAGAGCAAGTGTATTAATGTCTCCTGGCCACTAAATCTTTCTTGCCAAGAAATGAAAGAGCCAAAAAAAGATAAATAATTAGGAAGTTAGAACAATGACTCCAAATCCCAGAAGAGGTTCACTAATTGTTTACAGAAGATAGACTGCAATGAAGGGATGATTAGAAATATGTCAGCTCCAGGACTTTGATAGCAGCAAATCTGTCTTGGCAGGGGGAGGAATAGACTACAGAGAGGAACAGCAACAGCAGTCAAACAGGCAGAGGCAAAACCTACAATCTCAGAGATTTTGCAGTCCTGCAAACATCTACTATGAGTCTAAATGTAAGATGGCTTTAGACATATGCCAGAAATTTTGCATAATGAGAAACAAATTAAAATGGATTGGACACATTGTGGAGCCATGGTGTTGCCTTTCAAGCCAGCTGGGACCATCCATCCAGCTGATGAAGCAGAGACTCTCCTTGGGAGCAGCACTGCACACAGCTGCTGCTGGAGCAAATGCTGGGCAGCAGGAACCCAGGGCAGCTTGTGCCAGTGCAGCACTGCAGGGAAATGAAAGCAGACTTTTGACTTTGTTGTTGTCTTTCATATTAAAGGGCAGGGGTCAAGCATAACATCTGGAGTGCTTTGATCAGTGTCCCCTGTGACTACACAATAAAGTCAATTTTTACAATAATTTTCACACATTTGGGCCAGTGCAATAAATCCAGGGCTGTCATGCTCCACAGTCCCTTCTCTTGCCTGGCTGCAGCCCACTGGTCTATTACCATATGTTACTATATAGAGCTTTGCAAACTAAGCACAGGACAAGCTTACAGAAGTGGGTGGAGGATGCAGGGCCACTTTACCTACCCAAAAAGTCAAAGACCAACCAGCAGCAGTCTTGTCACATGTGTTGGATCTCCCCACCCCAGCTATGCCAGGCACCATATACAGAAGCTCAAGGCATCTCTCAGAAGCACAGCCAAGCAAACACACACACAAACATCCCCATGCCAAGAGGCTGATAATGTTTTTTCTCTCTCTCTTCCATGGCTTCCAGATACAATTGGCTCTGTTTCTACAAAACTCTTCATTTTTCTAATTTTCAACACTGCAAACCCTGCCTGAAGCCTGTTAAACTATTTCCATACATGCCGGGACTCCAGTGCTGGTCACGGCAGTAAAGTGTGGGCTCTCAGGAGAGAAAAAGATAGGGATGAATTGTATTAAATTCTAACAGGGTGCTTCAAGGAGTCCTCTGGGCATGGATCCATGAAGCTTGTTGCACCCCAGCCTGACCAACCCAGCTGGTGTGCCCCATCATGTCTCCCCAGACCAGGCAGTCCCAGGCTCCCCAGTTAAACTGGGCCAGACAAGGCATTTTGCTCTGCTGTAGCCCCTTCAGCCACACAGACCTTGTAGCTGGTGCTGGGAATTTCTGCCAGGGACTTCAAAGAGGACAGGATTGAACTCATTGTTTGAAGCCAAGCCCCATTCCCTGTCCTTAGGCAAGCGGAGGAGCCATGAGAACAGCTCAGAAACCTCAGCTGCTTCAAAGCACATCTGCCTGCCTTGGGAATTAAGAAGTGCCCTACAAACACATCTCCTCCCTGCACCTGCAAAGCAGTGGAGACCCTGAGAATTTGTGCTGCCCAAGATGAGTGCCTGTGCCCTGTTTGCCAACTGCACAGTCCTCAGATGTCGGAGTCCCTCCTATTCCACATCCCATCCCAGCTCTTCCTGCTGCATACTGCCACAAAAGCTGTGCCAGTCCAAAGGCTTTACCTGAATAAAAGCATAATCCTGTCTAGGATGCATGGCCTGATAGCTCAGCTTCCCTGAGAGCAGTGATGGAAAACAGCACAGAAATATTTTAGTAACATTATGGCAATCTCCTCTCAATTAATAGTTTATTGCAGTAATTTGGCCTGTTTTGCTGCTTGTAGGTCGTCAGTATGAAGTCACTCTCCCCCAAAGGGGTTTGTAATTCAGATGTTTTCCCTCCATGCAATGTTCCTTCTCACATCCTGTCCCACCCAAGCACGAGGTCAAGCAGGGTCCTCATTTCCCTGGAAAGTCCATGGGAGCATTTTACAAATGAAGTGATATGATGCCTAGAAATCCAAATAAAACAGGATGAGGGGCTGTCCCCCAGGCCTGGGCACACAGGAGAGGCTGGACAAGTGAATGTTCTCCTCATCCCAAGAGGATGAGTTTTGGGAACAGCTCTGTGCTCACATGTTCCCCAGAGGGTGCCAGGACAGCCTCTTGGCAGGAGTGAGTTAATGCAGACCAAACCTGTGCTGAGGCATTTGCTCACACTGAAGCTGTGGAATGGTCATAGGCCAGGACAAAGGCCATGTATTGGCCATTCACATCCACCAGTGGCCATGGAGCAGTGGGACCTGCCCGTGCTGACCTCATCCTGCCAGGTCAGTGTGAGACCTGGTGGAGTTTAGAAAAGCAAAGGCACCACATTTTCTGTATGAAAAAGGGAAATTCTAAAGGAGTCTTGAGACACTTCGTGACTCCTTGGAGGAGTTGGTCCAAGATGCCACTGCATGAGGCAGCATGTAGCCTTGGGGAAATCTCCCTTTTGTCTCTGGGACTCTGTTCCCCATCTGTCCAATGGGAAAAGCCAGCACGTTCTCTTCTCACAGGGGTTGGTGGAGTTGTACATCAAAGAACACAAGATGTCCAGGCACTGTGGGGATGGGAACCCCGGGAGCACCCAACCTGAGGTGGAAACACAAAGAAAGGCATTTTCAAGCAGATGTAATCCAAGTCATTTTTTGTCGTCTCCAACTTCAAAGACACAAGCTCCAATATTTTGTCTGCTTGGGAAGTGGAAAAACATTCTTCTTGTCCAATACAGATCCATGCCAACAGCAGGCAAAATTTTGGCCTACTAAATTAACGCAGTTTTTAATTAAGACTCCAAATTTCAGCCATAGTTTTTAATTAAGACTCCAAACTTCACCCAGCCTGGTTTAGGGCATGTCTACACAGATGGGAGCAGACACACACGAGCTCCTCTGTCTGCCTTCCAAACCAGCTTGACTGAGCTGGCTTCAGCATCTCACTGAGCTTGCACGAGCTCTCTGGCTACTTGAGGGTGCTAAAGCAAGCTCCTAACAGGCAGGGTGGAATATTTAAGCCCAGCACTGCATGAACATGGCTTCATAGCTTCTTGATGAAGCTGGCTTGTGCCCAGTTGGCTTGCAGAGCAAGAGAGTTCACATCTGTTTGCATCCATCCAGGCATGTCCTTGTATGCCTGTTTTCAAGTTTACTAAATATCTTTTTATTTGGCCACCCACTGCTGGAAGTATTTTCATGACAGCTTTTAGGAATTCCAGTTTTCCGTTTTACTGTTTCCTTGTACTGTACAAAGCCAAAGTATTGTGATGTTCACAATAATCAGCAAAAAATCAGGAATAGAAACATATATTATTGTAACAGCATTAAATAGCAACAAATTAATTACATTTGTAGCATGTTTTTGTTTCTGATAATCACAGGTGTTATTTACAGCACAGGTTTTATTTCATATGGGGGTGTATGCAATGCTCTGCTATTTTGTCAAATTCTTCTAAACATAGCACATTCATCAATACTTACTTCAATAAAATACTCAACCAGAGTCAAATCTACAAGACATGAAAGTATCCATGGAATATACATGCAGTATAGATGCAGTCACAGGAAAATAAACCATTCCCATTTCATCTGTTTTAATGTTCAGCCAAGTTCTGGATAAACACACACATGAAGCACAGCTGAAACAATCTCAGCATTTACTATGATTAGTTTTCAGCACAGGCCATGGATTTGTTCAGAGTGAATCCAGTCATCAGGAAGGAATCCTCTGGACACGGAATAATAGGAAATACACAAAGTGTACAGAGGAAAAACCAATTCAGAGGAACACAAATAATTCAAAATTTGCAGGGAAATAATTTACAATGAATGAAGTAATTTACTCAGGGAAGGAGGAAACTTGCAATAATTCATTGAAAGTGGCTTTCTTTGCAAAAACACTGTCCAAGATAAGGCTTATCAGAGGCATTCTTATAGCTTGTGTATGCAATTGAAGTAGTCTGTGAAGTATAAGCTGGCCTTTATTCTGACAGAAAACATACAAGCAAATTAAATAGATTTAACCATTTGCTAACCACTGCTGGAGTAATGTCAGTGCTCCTTGTGACTCTCAACCAAAGGTTTTGCTAATGACATTGGTATTTTTTATAATATTGCCAAGAAAAGGCAAAATTATTGTTCCTACACAAATAACACTGTCACCAAAGAGAGAAATTATAAGGAGAGGCTGCTGGGAAAAAAAAAAAAGCCTGGAACCAAAAAAACCACATCTAGTAGCACGATGACTTTCTTCTCAACAGCAGCATGTGCAGTCCTTTATTCAAGGCAGCCTCATAAATCCAAGCACACTGTCATGCCCAGGGTACAGCAACTTTCAGTGCTGTTTTGTGAGCAGGAGATTGGGTAGATTTGCCAGTCAGACTGGGAGGTTTTGCTGCTGGTGTCAGTGCCAGAGAGCAACAACGTGCCCAGGCATCAGGAGAGACATCACCATCAACCTTCAGCCCTTACAGTGACACAAAGAGGAATTGCAACAGTGGATCAAAGCAACATCCAGCCTGTTACTACTGTTGAAACGAAACAGATGTTTCATAGAATGATAAACAGAACAAGCCCACCAAAACTCTCCTGTTTTATATCCCTCTTGTAGCCTGTATTCCTCTGCTGTGTGCCTGTACTATTCAGCCTACCCAGACCCTCCAAAATCAGTAAGAAGCCTGCAGAACTGACCCTGTTGGAGATCTCCCTCCATCCTCATGTACTGCGTGGACAGGAGGTAGGAAAGGTTAATTGCTTGCCCCTGTGTAGGGGTGGGAGGTGTTTCTGCACCACCAAACCCTGACACAGCCCCCAGGCTCAGAAAGACAGGGAAAATGAGATTTGCTCTTCTCTCACGTTTGCTATGGTCCACTTCTTGGAGCTTAATCCAAGCTCTTCAGAGCTCACAAAGAAATAAATTAACAAGGCTGGACACTGCAGCTGCCAAAACAAAAGTTTATTCCACAGTCATGAGAACTAAAATTACTTATAGGCTCAGCCAAAATCTTCTCTAAGCAGACAAATTTTGTGATCATTTGTAGAGGAAAATACCCCAGTTAGAGAGGACTGTAACTAAACAGTTATTCAGGTTTGGCTGAAAGGATTTGGCCTGCAAACAGTATTGATTCTTGTTTGGAGTTGATGTGCCTTATAAGACTGAGGGTTTGAAGGGTTGGGGGGGAGGGTGAGCAAGAGGACTTGAGATAGTTCAAACAACAAGATGACCAGGGGAACTGCTCTATACACTCACCAAAGCTTAAGGTAAAGTAATTCCTCCTACTGGGATATCCAGCAGGTTTTATGAATTTCAGCTTGTGGCCTGGGACACAGAATAATAGATGCAAGGGAATGAAGAAACACTTGCTTAAACCAACTTTTCCTTTGTGGAACCAACCCCATGGGTGTCTTCTGGGGACATGAAGTATCAGTGGTATCTGTATTTTCATTAGCTTCACTGAACCTTCAGTCATGTCCTACATCTATATTTCAGCTGGGTATCCTGTGCAGGCTGAAGCCCACACAAGCCCAAGCTCAGTAGTTGTAGTAATTGCACAGACTCCAGCTCACAATCAGGCTCAAGGGAAGTTTAGGGGAGCAAAGATTCCAGAGTGTAACCACTCACAGCACAGGCAGCCTGCCCACAGTGTGCTATCCAATCCACCAGCTTTTATTCCTCTGTCATGATTAATCAGTCTCGAGGATCCCAACAGCACCTGCCACTCAGATGACTATAAAATAGAAGTTAATCTGCTGTTGTAGAGTGGCAGGACACATACTTGCAGACATCTAGGTCTTGTAGCTGCTGTATAGATGTGCATACCCAGATGAAGAAACAATCTGGGCTTTGCTCATAATTTGTTCCCTGCACCAAAGGATGGTCTGGCCTGTCCTGCCTGCTCCAGGGACACAGATTCACTGAGGAGATCTATAGGACTGTCAGGTGCTTTGTTACTGTGGTCCAAGCAATGGGGGCTGATCCAGACACACTCTCAACCCCTTTGCCACATAAAGGAACATGAAAAGAGAAAAGCAGATAATGTTGTTTCCACAGCACTCTCACAAGCTTTTGCAAGAACACACTGTAAGTGACTGTTAGTTTGGATTAGTTCATCAAAAGACCTTTTTAAGATGCTCATTCTTTGCACATCAATTAAGAGTGGCAAGAAGTGGATTATTTTGATGCTGTATTTCTTTTGAATTTGATGTTTGACCCCCATGAGCACATAAGTATGGTGGGATCTGCAGGTTCTGCAGGTTTTCCCACCTTTTAGGTAGGTGAGTAGGTATTTGTTGTCAACTGTCACCCAACCCACAAATGCCTTTCCTTGCTGCCTCTCAGAAAACCACATCTGTGCCTTGTCTCCCTGCAGTGATATCTCTGACATGCTGAAGTTATTACACTGCAGAAACAATTCTGTCCTTTCTGAAACTGAATGTGGCTCCACATCCACTGTCAAGCTCTACACAAATCTTCCTCCAGGATTAATTCCACTAGAAAATACCTGACAGCAATTTTCTGTCTGCTGTCAAACTAGAAAGTTTTACCATGGTTTTGTCAGGAAAGTCTTGTCCTTCCACCCATGGACTCTGCCTATCCTATCAGGCAATCCTCTCCAGATCAGGAAAGATATACAATACTCACAACTGGAATACTTGGGGTTTTTTTTCATGCTCCACAGTTGCCAAAATAAACTCTCCATGAGATAGAGTCAAAAAAATTACCAACAGAGTGAGTTATGCTCTGATTGCTGCATTCCTCTCAGCTTTCCCTGAGGCTTGTTTGCTGCACAGCCCTTCGAGGAAGGGTTCTGTGTGCTGAGTTTGTTTGTGTATCCTTTTCAGGATTTAACTCCAGCAACACCTTAAAGCAGCTCATGAATGAAGGGGTGGATTAACGAATACAAAATATGAGCAAACACAGTGTGCTCAGCACAGCTCCTGATTTGCTTTATCCCAAACTTGTTGGGCCAGGCTGAGGGGCAGAGGGGATGTATTTGTGACCCACCAGGCTCATGCTGCATGAAAGCATTCACCTTCCTATGGGTTTTGAATTCCCCATTGTTTCATTTTACTGAGTTTTTCCTTACTTCTCTTTGCCTGCACTGAAAGGAAAACCAAAAGCTCTCTCATGATCATGATGTTCCCTTTTCTTCAACTTCCTGCCAGGGTGAGTCCCTTCAGCCCCTTTCCAAGGCAGGTGGCCAGCACACTGAGTTGTGAGCTACATTAGGACACACTACTCATCCCACTCACATTTTCTGCCTTTAGTCTCCACCTCATTCCCTTCCCTCACCTCTATTTGTTTTCCCAACTGATTAAACACCTGGAGCAAAGCTTTTCCTCACCTTCAAGGGCCCTGCTGCCCCTCAGCTCAGCTTTCCTAGCAGTGGACAATTGCCAAAGCAGAGAAGTGGATTATCCAGTGTAAAAATGAAATTGCAGCTCACCCATCTCCAGGGCTGGTTTGGAGGGACAAACCCTCCCTTCCCCCTGAAATTGCCTTGAACAGAGGGTTGCCTACCTTCATGGGAAAAATGCTTTTTTGCTTTTAGTGGTTCATGAAAACAGTTCATGTCCTCTAAAATATTGGGGCAGTTGTAACCTCAAAGAATGACATATTAGTTTTCCATTAAACACCTGTATGTGTTATTTTTAGGAATGGGCACAACCTATATAAAAACTTACACTGCACGAACATCAACTTTCAGAGTGGAGAGACGACAAGTTTTTGGGCACACCACAAGCCAGAAAAACACTCTCAAATGAAATGGAAAGACACTGGGTTGTGCAAGCACTCGGGAATATCCTGGATATCCAGTCACCACAGGATAAATATGAATTGTAACCCAGATCAGTTTTACCTAATTTATAAAGATCAATCAAATGAACTCCTGAAATAATTCTGGGCTTTGAGCATGAGATAACTAGAACCAAGGCAAGTATTTTATTCCTCAAGGCTCATTTCCTTCAGCCAACAGATCTTCTAAGCCCAGGAGCAGAGTTGCACCTGTAGTGTCAGTGACTTTGCTAATAGCAGTTGGGTTAAGAATCCATTTCTTGAGAAAACAGCAAAAAGTTTTGAGCTGATAAAAGATTTCTGCTTATGAAAAAAAGTGCCTTCAGCAACAGCAAAAGAAGCTCTGAAGATCAAACTAGTGGTTTAGGAGCATGATCTGTGCTGGAGCAACTTTTTGAGTGGTCTGAGGATTCTAAGATTTGCCAAGCTGAACTAATTGAGGTATGTGACAGCACAGAGAGGCAAATCACTGTCACTCCAATGGGCACAGGGGGGTTACATGAGGTGTTGAAATGCCTGAAACTCTCACTGACAGAGGACTGAATACAGTTTACAACCCTTGATTTTTAGCCATTAAATAGAGCAGTCACACTACTACCCTGGCTCTCTGTGGTGTGATAATTATACCATGATATTTGCTAGTGGACCTGACTTCAAGAGGGAAAATATATCCCAAGTTTCCAGTTGTAACTATTTGTAATCTGGGATCCAAGCAGGTCCCTCTAGCACAGCATCTTCCTGCAAACTGAGCAAGAATGTTCCCACCAAGTATGTTTAACCAGTGTGCAGGGAGTGTATAAAAGAAAAATTAGAAATTTAATCAAGGCAAATAAAATGAATGGCAGATAGAAAATAAAAACAAATATGAAGGTCTAATTTTACGTATCACTGGAAAATTCCACTAGCTCAAATGTCAAGATCTGTATATAAATTCAGTGCAAGCAACAAGGGGCTGATTTTTAAGCCTGCTCTCACCATTTTTACCATTGGCATTTGAGCATCTTTTATTGGGTTTAAAACTATGGTGCTAAGAATACAATAAGCCCATGAAATTAATTCTGACTGGATTTGATATACAAGAAAATGTACCTGGTGCAGACATAAATCTGTTTTATTACAGCAGAATGGCATTAGTTTTATTTTAATGCACACACACACACACATCAGTGCCTTGCTGAGCCTCAGAGCAGGAGGTGAGTCAATGTCAGTTCTGATGCACCCACAGACACAGGCTATTATACAACTTTTTACACCCTGTGAACCAAATTCACCAGCCACAGAATAGGCCATAGAAATAGTTTGGTTTGGAAAGGGGCTTTAAAGATCATCTCCAACCTCAGCAATCAAATTGTGTCTCTTCTTCCTTATTAACATGCTACTGGTAGTTACAAAGCAAACTGTTGGGTTGTACTGACAGAAATGAGTTTTACCAGTGCCACAGGGCTGCCAGACCTCTTTGGGGCACCAGCTACTGTCTGAGATGCATCCAAAGGAAAAGGAGTACAGGCACAGGGAAATTGGGTGAGAATTTCCTGGCATTAGTCTTTCTAACATAAATTACAACAGGAAAAATCCTGAGCAATTGATGCAATTCTCAAATCAGAGTTTTGGCTCATGGAACTTGCTAGCTTTGCAGACCTGAAAACAAAAAAATAAGATAAAACCTTCAAAAACTCATGAGGCCAAAAAGAACAGCTAGAGTTCATGAAATCAGGCACATTTGGCCCACACTTCAGTGTGTGAAATCAGCTGTGTCTGCTCTATCAACATTCATTGAAGGAATCATAGGAAGTAATAATAGGAGAAAAGTTTCCTATCTCTCGTTAGATGCAGAGATTATTTAATAATATTTAGCTTAAACAAGTTTACACACATTTCTGTGCTTTTTTTCCCAGTCTGAAAACAAGCCCAGAAAATTTCATCCTGAAAGCTGAAAATTGTAACAAATTGCTAACCAAGTTAGAATGTGAACCATTATACAACTTTATCTTTGTTATGTTAATTTACAGCTACTATTCCCTTAGGCCTAGCAGAATGCCAGACTCTAATCTCTTATCAGTCTCTCCCCAGGACAAGAGGTTCCTGTGGTCCCTCATATTTAGATATCATGCAAAAGTGATACTGTGAATTTTGGGTCAGTTTTGAAATCCTGTGTCTTCAACTCCTCTTCCTGTAACATGGTTTAGAAGAGCAAGAGCCACCAGACTGACATTGCATAAAAGTTGTCTTCCCCTGAATTCATGAGCCTTGAATAGATGTGTAGGCACACCCAGGCATGGTGTGAGGAGCTGCATACAGAGAGGAAAACTGCACCAGTCAGAAGCATACAGCATGTTATGGATCAACCACGTACTTTATATTAACATTCTGACAATTAGATCTTGTGACATAAACTGTAATGAGGGAAAAGAGGAGCTGGTTAAATCTACCCAAGGTGCCACGTTCATGGAGAAAAGCAAATTCTGGTTTATCACAACCCTACTGGTGCACTCCCAAAGCTTTACCCACATCACCCTTCCCTGAGGGAATTTTCCCATACACATCTCCTGGGCTCCTCTTTCCTTGTCCACCAGAGGCCTCCTATCCCACTCACTGTTCTTCCCTTCCCTGGCAGCAGCAGGAGCACTTTACACCTCTCAGATGAAGGTGATTTGGAGGGTGTAACAGGGGTGCACAGCCCCCACCCTCAGCCCTTTGCTCATCACCTGATACCCGGGGAGGCAAAAATGCTCTGGGTTCACCTCCTTGAAGGCATTTCTCCCCCAGAAGCTCCCACCAGGTGTTTCTAATCTCTTTCTTTCCTCACCGTGCACTTTATGTGCACACATTTGTATCCATGAAAAGTGAATCCAAAGTGTCTGTATCGAGCAAGGGGAGAGTGAGAGGACCAGGAGTGGGGAGAGCAGGGCAGGTGTGGAGACAGACCACAGTGCCTCACCATCCAGGGGGCAGAGAGTGAGCAGTGACTTGAACATCTGTTATTCAGCAGTGTGGCTTCCTCCTGAATCTGCAATTTACTTGGGGTTGTGTGGGAATTCTCTCAGGACACATTTTGGAAGGGTTAGTGAACAAGTGTGAGCAGCTGTACATGCTCACTTTGAAAGATTATCCTTTCCTGTCCAGGACCTTATACATATTTAGACTTAACTCTATCTCATCATCAACTCTCTGCTTTACGGGCATCCCTCTCTGTCTTTGAAATAACCATTGGCTGTTACATAAACACTTGGTTGATTTTTTGCAACAAATTTAACTCATTTTCCCCCTTTTTTTCCTACCTGTAGAACACAAGAGAGTTACTCTCTATGTGCAGCTTCTCAGCAGGTGCCTGACTCCAGCTGTTTGAAAACCCACGTACACAAAATCCAGCTCACATGCACTCAGCATTGCTCCAGCCCACACCTCAAGCACTCTATGCTGAGTATTTCTTCCAGCTGCTCCCCCTTTCTTTGAGCTGAAGCACAGCCTTTTTTCTGCCCCTCACAATGAGCTCTTGGTGTAAACAGGCTCATCAACCAACTACTCTTGCTGCTGGTTGCCCCTGAATAGTTGTGTTGTCAAATTGACAGCCAGCTATTGCTCATCCAAAGTATGTCTCTCAGATAGTCACCAAAGATGTTTAAATGAAATTTCTTGCCCAGTACTCAGTGCCCAATGCCAGATGAAATGTTGGGTTGTTTTATTTACCCTCATTTCAACGATCTACCCACGACCACCAAATGACCTTCCACTGTGATAATGCCACAATAATGGCAGCATTTGGAACTACACACATCTTAAAAGTAAGGAATGAAGACTTAAAATTGATCTAATTTTTTTCACACTGCTGTAATCACACATGTCGCCCTGACCTTTTTCAGCCTTTGGATGTTTGCATTTTTGTAATGGAGTTTCTCACGGGCTTTTAGGTAAACAAAAGTGATGTTTATATACCTCTCTTGAGGAGGGACAATTGATGGACATCTAGTTTGACCAGTGGGGTCGGAGAAGTGGCAACCTCATCCTCCAATCCCTGGTCATTGTCCAGGATCTATATAAATCGAGGTCAAGAAAATGAAGCTCTCTCTTTTTGCTCTGACACTGACTGCATGAGTGTCCTTCCTTTCATGTCCATCTAGCAACACATATATGTATCTCTGTGTGTCTGGGACTGAACAACAAAATATCAAACCCTAGATAGCCTGAATAATATAGACTATTTCAGTTGGAAGGCACTTCTAACAACCATCTAATTCAAGTGCCTGACCAGTTCTGAGCTGATATCTGACTGGGTGCTTCTTTTTTTTCCTTTAAAGCCACTCGAACAAAAATTACAGCACTGTACTCTCTACTGCACTCTCATCTTGCAAATACTTCACAGCCAGGCCCAAGAACATTGCAATTCCCATTACACATTGAGCATGTGCTGTGCCCATAGTGGACTGAATTTCATACTACCATAGAGTAGTTTGGATTCCAAGGGACCTTAAAAATCATCTAACTCCAACCCCCAGACGTGGGCAGAGACGCCTTCCACAAGACCAGGTAGCTCAAGGCTCCATCCAGCCTGGCCTTGAATACTTTCAGTGATGGGACATCCACAGCTTCTCCAGGCAATTTGTTCCAGTGCCTCATCACCTTCATAGTAAAGAATTTCTTCCCAAAATCTAACCTAAACCTGCCCTCTGTCAGTTTAAAGCCATTCTCCCTTGTCCTGTCATGCCATGGCCTTGTCAAGAGCCCCTCTCCAGCTCTCATGGAAACCCTTTAGGTACTGGAAGGTGCTATAACATCTCCCCAGAGCCTTCTCCAGGCTGAACAACCCCAGCTCTCTCAGCCTGTCTCCATAGCAAAGGTGCTTCACCCCTTGGAGCATCTTTGTGACCTCTTCTAGAACTTGCTCCAGCAGCTCCATGTCCTTCTTGTGTTGGGGGATGCCAGAGCTGGATCCCACCTGAGATCCAGATGAGAACTCAGCTGAGGGGAGTAGAGGGGAAGAATCAAATTGGGCTGTACACTGTATTTGTGGACTTAAGAACAGCATTTTACAGGAACTGTGGAAGGTGAGAGCGTGGCAGAGGACAAGCCCAGAGGCAGCGTTCCACATTTAATCCAATAGCTGCTGGTGTTGGGGGGCACAAAAAGAGATGTTTCACCCCAAATGCATCATGGCCTCCAGGAATCCCAGACCTTTGGGGCTCTAGCAGGGCACAGGTACATGTGTAGCAGGGCACTGGGACCATCCTGCCCTGAAGCCCAGGATGTAACATGAGATAAACATCACATAATCACAGTAATCCTGGGAATTTGTCTTGATTTACTCACATGAGGTGACTGGGCTGCACTTGCACTTGCTGCAATTCCCCGTAACAGTGGAGGATTTGCTGCACACCAGGGTTTGAGCTCTTAATGAAAGAGTGACCCCAAGGCCAGCCTGGGAACAGCATGGTCTGCTGGTCTTTAATTTGTACACAACCCAGTGCCACACAGCATGAGGAAGGAGAGTGGATCCAAGTGGCTGCCTGCCCCCATGGGAAAGATCTGCCTTGCTGAGCAATAATCACATGAATATTCTCGAATTTTAAACCAAATTCTAAACAAGAGTCATCCTGTCTCCCTCACACACATCTACCATTCCATTTAATTTTTTACAATTTTTTCCTCTGCAAAATATACAATAAAGCAAAAAAGTTACAGAAAGAGGTTTTTCTTAAGAAACCAATGCTGTGTCATTTCCTAGATTGCATTCTTTGCTTTCTCTCTCCTAATTCAGAGAAAGCCACTTTCTTATCCCTGCTGCTGCCAACCTCCTACTTACAAGAGAATGAATCCAAAATAAACTCATTCATTCCAGTGAAGATACATTGGAATTATTTCAATACAACTCCAAGTATAAATTTCCCCTGATACTCCTTAACCACTGCATGGATTCCTGTTATGTGCTCAGATTTCAATTTCAGCCTGTGTCCACCTCTGTTAGTAGCCCAATTAATGTAAAAACGCCTCAGTTATACTAGAATTTAAAGAAGAAACAAAGGCATTGCACTACCTTGTCTCAGTTAATAGTTGGTATTCACCTGAAAGTGTAAGGCTTTTCTTTCCTTAATTTTTTTTAATTTAAAAAGACGTATTCATTAATTCATTAAACCCTTCCCCCCAAAAAAAAACAACAACAACAAAAAAGAAATCCCAAACCACCAAACCAAAACAAACCAAGAAATGAGATTCTCTATAACAGCCTTAGATTTTAGCTTTATTTCTAGTTCATGGCAGTGTGATGTGGAGAGATGCAGGCAACTGGACCATGCCCATGTGAGAATAGTGAAAGAAACATTATTTTTTGAGATGTAAGTTCTACATTTCTGTATCTTCATTTTAAAAGCATAGCTATAAAATGGAAACATTTTCATAATAGTCATATTCCCAACTAAGAGGATGTTAATTAAAGGATGCTTTAATTCGTTGGTTTTAACCTTTATCATGAAAAAATATTTTTAAAAAATCAGAGGTAATAATCCACATGACCATTCAATCTGATATATTCAATTTATACCATTCTGAATTTTCCTGTAAGAATATTAAGACATGTTATGCATTCCTGGGTAGGCATAGGGCTCTGAAGCCCTCATTTAGTTCTCTTGCGTAAAAGATTAGGTTCTGAAATTTGTCCCACTTTATTTATGAGCACAATACACTGCAAAGCACACAGGATACCAGAAACAGCTGCATTTCAGCCACATGTGATCCCTATGGAAATTGGGATTGCTTAGAAGGACGTGTACCAACACACAAAGAGGATTTTTTATTCTTAATTACCCGCCCGCATGCAGGAAGGCAGGGTGTGTATATCAGTAAATCTCTGAAGTTTGGAGGAGAGGTAATACCCAGGATTAAAACTATTACAGACACGTTATTTCTTGCCATACAACATGGAAATATCAAAGTTCACACCCTGTTTTTTTGGAAGATCAAACCAAGTGGATGGCAGAACCTGCCTGGCTAAAAAGAGGCAGTTTGGGATTCATGCTCACTCACATGCTCACTATGCTGAAGAACTTGAACTGCTTTTGTTCCACCAATTCTTAATTCTTCCAAATTATGTCTAGGCCATGACCTAAAAAACCAGCAATTGCAAGGACACTGCGCCACAGTCAGGATGAGGAAAGTGGAAATATCTCTCTGAATGAGTGGTGGGTGTTTTGGGACATGCCCTCAAAGCTCATCCCCTGATGCTCCATTTCCAGCCCTGCTCCTCCCAAATCCCACCCAAAGCCTGGGGACAGCTGAGCATCACACACAGCATTTCTGCATTGCACTGTGTAACCTTTCCCCTGTCTCAGAGAATCTTATTTCCTCTTCTTCACTACAGTTCAGGACAGAAGAGCAGGGAGCAAGAGCATGTGATCAATGGCCTCTTGCCTCAAAATCTGTAAGCTTATGTCATTGAGGCCTTGGTGCATAAAAAGGTCCTCCCCAAAAAGCTGTGGAGCCTGACTGACCACCACAGACACACCACAGTGTGTCCCCAGAGCCACTGCTAGTCCTTTTGTTTTGCATTCATCATGGTGGCACACATGATGAACAGCTAAATACTCAGCTTTGGCTGATTCATCTGTCACCTATATCCATTCTCCACTTTCCCTAAGAGCTTGAGGGGAAGATGAGCTTTAGTCCATAACACATGGCTGTGCAGAGAAATCCACATCCATGGAAGTACTGGGGGTGGTGGTGGAAACTCTCTGAAGCTCTCCTGAAGCACAGTCTCCCCACCTCATCATGACGTGTCTCTCAAATATCTAAGAGCTTAGGTTGAGTGGGATGTTCAAATGTGAACATTAGTACTGATCCCTGTTTGAAACCATATTCCTGTCCCAGCCTGCTCTCACTATCTTGCCAGATTTGCAGGAACACTGTGTCATGCAACCAGAATTCTAAGGAAGGCGCCCGCAATGGTGTCTGGGGTGAAGCTGTGGGATGGAGTTGCTCTGATGTGTCCAATCCTCCCAGGAAATGAAGAGACACTTTTATTATTTCTTTTAGTCTAGGGTACCTGTAGGGTTCTCTCATCCTCCTCTTTCTCTTCCCAACCCACTGAACCTCCACTGACAGGACAGGTCAGGATGCCACATCCCTTTTGTCTTCAGAAGTGTAGCAGCCCTCTGGTGCTTCTGCATCTCCTGCATAGAACTGGATGTCTTTAAGGTGTTGGATAAACTGCTGTATCTAGAGTGGGAAAGAGATGGCAGAGCTCAGGGCAGGGAAGGGAACAGGACTCACAGGGAGGCTTGTTGGCTCTTTTCAATGGCAAATGTCACCAATCAACTGAGCAGCAGAATAAGGCATTTGCCTTGCTGGATCTGCATCACCAGAATAGACTTTTGTGGGTGAGTCTGAGCTCAGAGCAAGGGTGAATAAAACCAGGGTTGGCCATTGCTTGATCTGCATCCCCTGCCTCAGCCTGCCTGGCTCCCACTGCTTCTGCCAAGCAGAGAACCTGCTTGCTCTACCTTCTCAGAAGAGACAGGTTTGCCTGGTGTGCCCTGCCCCTTCCCCATGCCTGAGAGAGAGCCCCAGTGAAAAGGAAGGTGTCTGTTGGGCCTGTGGGCTCTCCACTCCCTTGGGGCCATGGAGACTCATTCCTGCTCCTCCTTCTGGCTTGGCTTTACCATGTTCAGCTGTCTGTGGCTGTTATACTCCAACACATTCCACTCTGCCTGCAGCCACATGCTGGTGGACTGGAAAAGGTTGTGGATGCCCAGCTTGATAGTCCACAGCTTCCCAGTTTTCTTGGAATCCCTGTCCTGGATGCCAGCCCAGTGAGCCTGCTGGAAGGTGAGGGCACATGCAGCATGGTGATGTTTCACCACCAGAGACCCTGGCTTGGAGACCCTAACTTCCATACTCCAGACTGGTCTGCCATTCATCTTTCTCCAGCCCCATGAAGGGGATGAAATTAGGAATCTCTTCCAATCCCAGAGACTGTTACTGGACTCTGCCATGACCCCATGGCTGAAGGATGAGCCATCAGCCAGTCCTGACAAAGCCAGGCTTGGAGATCTTCCCCTGCCCACCCCACAACTCCTTACCCAGAGGAGGATGTCACTTTGAGCCTGATCAAAATGTGGTTTGAGCTGCATCAGCTCATTTTTGTACTGAATCATCTCGGTTTCTGTCTCTGCTTTGTACTTCTCCAGGAACACCTTGTCTTGCTCAGTCAGTTGCTTGTGCCCCTGTTGTGACTGCAGAAGGTCCTTCTGTGTCCTCACCAGCAACTTGTACTGTGAAGTGACTTCTGAGATGTCCTCAAACTGCAGCACAAAGTTCCTGATGTTAGTAACTCTCTGCCCTCCCCTCACCAGCTGCAGGTCTCATGTCATTTGGCACCCTTACTAGGGCCAATGCCTCTCCCTCCTGAAAGATGTTCCCACCTTCTCCAGCTTCAGCTGTTCTGGGATTCCATGAGACTATTGTTCCAGTTGGTTCCTGAGCATTGTCGAGTTCCGTGGCAGGGTGTTGGATTGCTCTGGATGTTGGACTGTGTCCCAGGTAGGGTGATGGGGCAGAGCACCCCAACACCATTGCAGATCCCATCTGGCAGCATGGCATCCCCACCCTTTCCCAGCAGGCATCCCCCTGGCAGAGCAAGGAGATGTTACAGGGAGGAACAGAGCTGGAGAAGGGGTACAAGAGGAGGCAGAAATGATGGACATAAGGCTTGGGAGTTTGCCATGGTGAGGGATGGAGGGATGGAAAAGGCAGGAGGAGAGGATGCAGGCTGGTGGAAGAACCCCCTCACCTGAGCAAGGATGGGAATTCCACCTTGTACATCCTGAGGAAATGGGCTGACATCTCTTTGCTCCAGATCTCCATTGCTCCAGACACCAGCAGGAAACAGAGAGCCCGGGTCCCTTCTTTCCCAGCTCAGCTCAGGGGCTGCCCTTCAACCATGAGGGCTCAGTGTGGGAGGCACCAGGCAGGGGATGAGCCCTGGCAGCCTCTTGCCTTTGCTTTTCTGAGACCTTCCTTGACCTATGGCCTCTGCAGCCCCGTGGCTATTCCAGCCCTGGAGAGAGGCCCTATGGCTACACCAACCTCCATAACAGCCCCTTTTGGCTACTCCAGCCGCCTGAATGTTTACTTGGGAACTTAATGGTTGCTGGGCAACAGAAGGTTTACTTGGAGTCAGGGGGACTGATCACTATGTCCAGGACCAGGAGTTATTTCATTCCCTTTCTCACATTTCTTCAGGTTCTTCCTCTGCTAATATTTGGCCCCTGACAGCCACATCCCACTGTCCCAGCCCTCAGGGCACAGGGCCTGCTCCTTCTCTCCCAAACACTAGATGGACACACCATCTACACATCCTTGTGCACATCCTTGGGGATGTTTGACCACTGTAGTGCCATGGAGTAATGCCCCTCCCTCAGGGCTCAGCTCACTGACATCAGCTGCACAGCACTTTCCCTCTCCTAAGCAAAAACATCCCCTGAGCCCATCATCCTCTGTTGGGCCTGGCAGCTCCTGTGCGTGGCTCTAAAAACAGTCCCTGCTCACTTCATAAGACCAACAAATTTCTCCTGCCTGCTCCCTGGAGGGTTATTTAAATCCTCCTAATCAAGCAGTGGCAAACTATCACTCCCTGAGCCTGGTTTTTCGTTTCCCTTCTTCCCCTTCCTGAAGCCCAGGCCTTCCTCCAGGAGGATGCCCAAGCTTTGGTGTGTTGATGCTTGCCTGCCACACGTCAGGCACCAGGCACATTGGTGCATCCAAATTAAACAGATTTAATGACTCCTGCAGCAAAATCATGAGGGCCATGTGCACGTGCTTCACTTTCAGAGTCTAACAAGGAAAATATCTCTTCCATTCAAAAGGTTTTTTCTCCTGTTAGTTAAGATAAAATCTCAAGCTGGAGATAAGCTACAGAGATTGGGCCTAATACTTCAAGGGCTGATAGTCAAATTAGAGGAGTTGCTTCATCTGGGAGGAACAGCACAAACAGACTCTATCAGGCTGTCCTGCAAGCTCCTCTTGGTGGTTTTACTCTCACTCATCCCAGTGCAACATCTCTGTCTCTACCAACATTTACTCCAGTGACAGGAAAAGATGTGTTGAAGGAGAGAAGACACAGGAACAACTGTGGACATCATCTGGACTCCAATACTCTCTGCTAGAAGTGCAGTTTCTAACCTTTTTTTGCACTGGGGTTGTGGAGACTAGAAGAGGAAAATTAAGTCTTGGAAGTCTTCAGAAATATTACATGCTAAAGACCACACACCAGCATGCTGTGAAGGACAGGCTGTAGCTCCAGCCTCAGCATGGATGACTGGTAGGAATGGTGGTGTCAAGAAACTTTGACCAGTGTCAGTTTTTTTAAATTTATAAGTCTATAAATCTTTTCTTCTGCCTCCAAAACACCACTTTTGCCTATCAAACCCTTGCAAGCAACCAACAAAATGAAAAGGCATTGAAGAGACACAGAACATGACTGAGCTGTTGGTGTGGAGCCTGTGCTGTGGTCATGGAGGCCACTGGAATGGGATGTCCCATGCCACCACTGGCTTTGCAAACTTCCCTAAACCATAAGCTTGTCAGTTTGCTGATCCCATCTGTCCCTCACGTATTTGATTCACATTAGACTTTCCCCTGAGCTAAAGAAATTGCCCTGGGCAGCACCCCAGGGTACCTTCAAAGGACACTTTCCAATTTAAGAAAAAAAATTACTCCTTATTAAAAGCAAGCAAGCAGCATCCCACAAGGTGCCCACAGAACCTTGGCTTTCCTATTTTATTACCTTCCTAACAATTTTGTCTGCTCTGGATAAATAAAAGCTCTCCTGACAAGTGGAAAGGTGCCTGGATGGAGAGAGCAGGTTGTTCCAAGCACCAGCTGGTTCCCCAAGTTCTGGTTTTCTCTTCCATGCCCTCCAGCATGTCACTGAGAAACTTCACCAGCTGGGACACAGTCTGCTCTGCCAGGGGCTGCAGGAGAAGCTGCTCACTTGCAGGTGGAGGCATGTCAGGAAAACTGCCAGACAAGGCATTGAGCAATGAACAACAAGCAAACAGGAGTGCAAAATGCCCACCAGCTGCAGCAGGAGCAGTGTTGAGGAGCCAGCTGATATCCTATATCTGCTGTGTGTTGCAGTAACCCCAGCTCCTCCTCTGCTTTTCTCTGCCCACATCTTACACCTCCATGGGGCTGTGGCTGGGATTTGGAAATCCAAGAGGTAGGATTTTTGTCTTGGTTTGCTCTGGTGTGCTATCACAGGCCCCTGGGAATACGCAGCCACAAACAATGACCAGTTGCCCTTGTTCTGACCCAACCTGTGGCTGGCACGCAGCATGACAACACATCACCTGGAGCAGTTCTCACCATCACAGACTCTTCCTGTAGCCAAAATCTCAGCACTGGCAGAGACAATGGATGGAAATCAAGCTTACACATTCCAGACATGTGGCACCATGCCATGGAGAAACAGGCATGGGGACAGGCTGAGTGGCCACAACTCTGTTTTGCCCACAAGCCCATCCTCATGCTGTGACCTCCAAGGAGCACCAGTCTAAAATGGGGCAATCCAGGGCCTTCTCTAGTTTGAGTTCTGCTAAAGAGCAGATTGAGCCAGATTCAGTTGTTTCTGCCATCTCTTCTCCACAGGTTTTCTGGGAGGCCCATGACACTCCTAGGGCAGAGAAGCCCATGGAGGTAGAGATTTGCTGTTGACCCTGCTTGGAGCTGGAAGTCAGAATGAAAACCTCCAGAGATCCCTTCCAGCAGGTCCCCTAAATTATCCTACAATTTTGATAACTCCCCTTTAGTCTTCCACCCCATACTGCCACCCTTGGCTGGAAAAGCCCACCCCAGTGAGGACAGGGGCATTTGGCAGCCCTTTCCCCACAGTCTGGGCATATGAAGCAGAGCTTTCATCTCAACCTTGTACTTGTAGAGTCTCATGAATTTTTATCAAACATTAATGGTTTAATTCCTTCTCACATGCGTAGAAACCTTGCCATGACTCTGAGCTTTTTTTTTTTTTTTTTTTTTTGGGAGGGGTGTTTTGTTTCTTTTTAACTTTACAATAATTTTAATTTTACAACTTCATAAATCAATACTTTTTCCTTGCTCTGCTCCACACCTCCTGTCTGGGTGTGGCTCTAAGCAAATGAGACCCTTGAATGAAAATTCACTTTTTTCTTCTTTTTTTTTCCTTCAAGAAGTGCTCATGTCTCCTCAGCCTCAAATATTTCATGCAGGTTGTGCCATGTATTTCACAAGTTAAGCCAAGCAAAACACTGCCTTCCATATGCACTGCAAAAAAAAGTTTTTCAGGCTCAAAGCATTTCTGTCTTTGGCAGATCCTTTTCTCAAAGCATACCAAAGGAAAAGTATGGAAATGAAATACAAAGAGTGGTTAAAATAATATTTTGGGTAGAGATGAGCCCAAACCAAACCCGAGATTAGAAAGCCAGATACCCCCCTAGATACCATGCCTAAAATGAGGAGGTTTGTTGTGATACTCAGAGAGCAACTGGAAAGCATTGCAGGTCTCCCACCGAGTTTAATTTCCTAATTGAACTTATAAAAGTCTTAACCCCTACCAGTCCTCACAGCTAACACAGATCTTTTTATATTTATATCATAGATTATATTTACCCAGGCTGGCCCTGTGTGGATTAGATGGGGGTGGATGGGCTGTGGGGGGGCAGATGGGGGTCTGACATGGCAGAGAGGATCCACAAGGTAGAGGCGGTCTGCTGAACCTGGGCAGGGGACCCAAAACTTCCCTGGATTTCAGTGTGGTTATTTCTGCTGTTTGGATCCAGCCTGTCACTGACGTGGGCACAAACTGCAGTGTAATTTGGGGTTTCAGACCCAGCATTTAGGACTGGATCCAAAACTCGAATGGAAGAAATTTGGGAAAGAGGCTTTTAAGAGTTTAATTTGAAACAGAAAACCCATGAAACTATTTTTGCCCTGGTCTTTAATTGAACTATTTTTTTTAATCCTCTAGTATGCCCGGGCTCTTCAGGCAGCAATGTCTCAGTATTAAATAGGACACTTTATGCTATGGGAGTGATGAATGTCTGACAAACTCAGCTCCCTGTGAGCCTGCTGCTCTGGAGAGGTGAACAAACAGCATGTTACATACAGCTCCATGTGTGCACTCAGCAGCAGCCATAAGGAAAGCTGACTTTAAGGAAAGCCTATCTTAACAGCATGTTTCAAGAGGATAAATGCACCTATTAATCTATAAATACTTTCAGAATCTGATAATGCAAGTCTTAGAGGCATCTTTACTTTCTGTACCCCAACAGAGAGTCCATGTATGTGACTGTAAATAGGACAGTTTAATAAAGTGTATTTTACTCTCTAGTTTAATATTTTTATAAATCTTAAAATAACCTCAAAAATATTTGTCCTAGTACTCAACAGGATTTGGGCTTGTTTTTCTATCAATTTAGTGGCTGTAGCACAGGTCTTAAAATAGAGGAGGAGGGAGACTGTTGTTTTGCTCCAGAAGCTGAGTGTGCACCCAGCACATCAGCCCCATTGTACAGAGCTCCTGCCATCATCAGCCAGAACCATCCCAGCTTCCTTCCAGATAAGGATGGACATGCCCTGGGCTCTGGCCACTGCTCTGTTCCATCCTGTACTGTGCCAGGGCTGCTCCTGTCTGGCACCCACAGCACAGGCACATGTCTAGCCAAATCCTCCCCAACTTCAATAAGCCAGGTAGCCACACCTCTGTTCCTCCACCCTAAAACAAGGACAGGACTTGGCTAAAATGCTGAATAATCAGTGAAGCACCTTCTGGTAGGCAAAATGAAAACTCTTGGGCATGAAGGGTCCACAGTGCAGGAGAAAGAACTTATTAAAAATCCCTTTTATGGGAAATGAAGTATCATTTTTTAATGTTTCAGGTTGTTGAATCCTTGTCCATCACAGCTTGACTCTTGTTGGTTGCAGGGGTCATACCCAGCACAATCCCAGCTCTGCCCCAGCAGTGGTGCCAGAATCTCCCTGCTCCCCTCACCAGATTCTTGCTGCCACTGCTGCATGGGACAGATTCCTGTTCCTCTCAGCCTTCCCAAGCAGTTTTGGGAACTGCAGGCATCCAGGCTCAAAAGCAGACTCTGGAAGGTAGTTTTGTAGCAGAGAATGTTCCTGGACTCCATCAGCAACATCTTCAGACTCAGTCACCTTTCAAAAAGACAAACTCCATGAACACTGCTCTCATATACATACATGCACACACAAAAACAGTTATTAGCTTAATAGGGTGAGTATCAAAATGCAACAATAAATTATCTGACATCTTTATTACTTAGAATGACTGATTCAAACAAAGCTAACCCTTTAATTATGTTTATATAATGTAATTTGGCAGAAGTCATAAAGCACCCCTTTGGCAATGCCAGATTAAATATTTTACATTTACTTGGGCAGCACATTACAAGACTGGAAGTGGTATTTTTGCCTGATGCTCTGGAGCAGTGACTGCAGTAGTGTGGATAAGAACAAGGGCATAGAGGTTCTGCCCTGAAGGAATTGTCCTGAGATCAAGGGACCCCAACCCCATATGCCACTTTGTAGGTCTCCCCTTCCCACCCTCACATCCAGGAGAATGGAACCACTGCCATTTGCCAAGACCAAAACAAAAGGCTCTGCTGATGCCAAGGGCACCAGTGGTGCCTCTGTTCTTGCTGGTGGGGTTTCCTGGGCTGCTCACCTTTCTGCCCACTGCAGCTTTTCTGAGTCCTCCTTCTGTGTACAACAGGAGAAGGGGTCCCACTTTATGCTGCAAACATTTTGGCTAACGGTCCTTGAGAAAGTTCATACCTGGGATTTCAGAGAGAGGATGAAGCTCCATGAGCTGTTCAGCAACAGGGCACAGGACAGAGAGAGGTCTCTGCCCAGATTCCCAGAGCCCTTTTTCCCAACACTCCTAAGTATCTTCCCAAGAAAAATGAGTTCCCACACCAGGCTTGGTGTCTGGGTTCCTCTGTAGGAAACTCCCCAAAGATCCCACATTTCAAGCTCCATGGCTCTGTTCTGCACTGTTGAACTAGAAATGCTTGTTGCCTGTTTCAAAAGGATGCAAATAAACACAGCCCTCATTCCCAGAACAGGTCCCATGGAGCTGCCCCTCCACTGTCAGGAGGACACATCAGGAACATAGATGGAGATGAAGTTAGAACAAAGCCCCTCGAGATCCAGGATAGCCACTTTGCTGGGAACAGACTGGTTGCCCTTCCCAAGGGATTTTCCATGAGTCACCACCACCATGCTGGGAATCTCAGTTCACTCTCAGGCCTCTGAGATCCACATGCCTCCTCTGACCATGACCACCAACTCCAACATATCTAAATTCTCCTCTGCCAAGGACCACCCCGACCTTGCAGGTCTTCCAGAGAGGTTTCTCTGACTTGGTTCTGCTGCTACAGTGGTAGCACAAAGTTGATATTCATAATCAAACACAACACAGTAGAATCCAGTGCAGGGAGAGTGTGCTTGTATCTTTCTGCAGCCAGTGGGATGGAAAGCTGCATTCAGAGTCTGCTGGAGCAGCCAGCACAAACTTACTGTAGCCCTACTACTTTGCTTAAATTCAGACTATTTCACATACACACACTTTCCCCAGCATATTCTTTGTGTAATGTAAAGTATGTATGAGTTTCAAATGCTCAGTATGAACATCAATTTCGATACTGCAAGAGGTACCTAAACCTCTCTTCACTGTTATAATTAAGTGATGTTTGTGAAGATATCAATAATGAATGAGGATACAGGACAGACAACAGGAACTTGAACTTTTTCAGTGACATGTGGAGCCAAAGGGTATAGACTTAGATTCAAAATTAATTTTAAAAACCAACAAAACAAAACAAGCAAACAAAAAAAACCCCTAAAAATAATTCAAGTGGTCCAAAAAACAATGCATAATATACAATTCAGAACAGAAACTGACTAATGTAAAGAGACGAGACCTTTGGAGCACTAAGCAGAGCAGTTTACAATTTCTGGTGTATGTCATGTTTGCATCAAAGTGTTTCAATTACAGAATTAATAAATCCATCCACACAAAATTTCTTTGAGTTCTTCAAAGACAGCCTTGACTGTTTTGCCAAAGCACTTTCCCTTTTTTGCCTTCATATAAATTATGGTGTGCAAAAAAATAAGTCAATTCAGAGAGAATAGGCATTATGAAATACTTCCCTTTGCATAAGCACACAGGCTTGCAAATCTCATTGAAATTCTGTTGAGTTGCATTGCCCACACAACTTGCAATCTTAGTGAAAGCTACACAAAAGGCTTCCCTCCCCATTGTTTACAGGAGCGTTTTGGGAACGGGGCATATATTGCTGCACAGGAAGGGAAGCAGAGACAGGAGTGAAATGTAGTTTGTTGAGCTAATAAAACAGCAAGGCTTCCATTTGTTTCCTTAGTCCTATAGAGCCATTTCTGTTCAGGACTTACACGCTCCACTGTCTGCAGAGCTGGTGACAAGCATTTTCACTGCTGACTGTTAAAGCTTGTGGGCTGGTCACGTTTTAACTATGAGAATGTTTCCCAGCCCTTATTAATGGCAGTGGCTTCATTCATGATTTAAGAGGTTGATATATGACAACAAAGGAACAGAAAGCCCTAAAGAGACCTGCTGTACCTAACTAGCTAAACTCTTCTAGAGATTACAGCAACCTCAGAAAAAACATGAAATTCATCTAAATTCAGGGGATTCTGAATTTTGCAAGGTATTTGGCCAAAAGCAACCTAAATATTTTCATATTCCTTTACATAAAGTTACCAGTACTGCCTAATTACATGAGTAATAAGAGACAACAAAGTCTCCTTCTCACATATTCAGAACACTCTTTCATGCAGCAAGGAACAGTATATATAAAATAATTAAGATGGACATCAATGAAAGCAAGAAGGGGCATGAGCCTGGAAAATCTGCCAAACCACTGGGGCTTCTGGCAGAACACCTTGAATGTCTGGGTTCTGCTTATTCAAATGTGGGCATCAAACTTCTCCAGGAAGACAACCCGTGCAGGTCTGCAGTCACACAAGACCACAGGACAGCAGCTGCCTCCTGCTGCCCTTGCAGGTGAACTTCCCACTTCAGCTCCAAGGCAGCTATGGCAGAGAAACTGAGCACAAATGAGACAAATTCTGTAATAAATACCACAGGAAAAAAGGTATCAGAGATTCCCATGCTCATGTCTCAGGAACTGGGGTTGCTCCAGCTCCATCCTGTCATTTCTAGGGGGCTACAGACCATTCCTGAAGATACAGGCATATACAGATGGGAAGAAAAACTCAGGTGTGCAGGAGTTCATTGTTTCCCCCTACCCCAAATATTCAGATGAAATGAGTAAGGAAAAATCTAACTTTACTTGGTTAGTGACCTCAGACCATCATGGCTGCAGCTGTTTAATGCTTCTCCATCCATTTGCAACACCAATTCTTTGAAACCTACTGAAGGCAAAGGATACCTTCTGCTCAGCAGAAAGGGCTGAGTGTCAGCTCCAAACTGCTTTTCTTGCCTCTTGGAAATCCCAGTTTAGTCCATCACTGTTTTCAGTTTACTCCCTCACTTTTCTACTGTTGAGGAGGGAAGAGAAAAGGGCAAAAGGGTTCAATCTAGATCTTCAGCTGATTTCAATAGGATGGTGATAATTTACAAGAGGGGAGAATGCCACCAACAGGTGAACTCAGCTTTTTCCTGATTTTCACCAGGGATCAGGTTCACCATCTGCCAGTGGACCCCTCAATAACCAGGTGACTTCAGGGTGGTTTATTTCTGAGCCTCACATTTACACCAGAGTAACAGGAGAAGGTGTCCTCTTCTGTGAAACCCCATCTCTATGTGGTTGTGTACCTGGGGATTGGGTGAAGCCTTCTGAAGGTTTTTAGGAGAAAAACTAAGAAAATAAGTTCTTCCCACAAGAAGAAAGATCCTTTCCACAGGAGCAAGGCAGCCCCAAGTAAGAGGAAGGCATGTTGAACTCTGCAGCTGAGCTGGAGGAGGTCACAGGAGCAAACTGGGCCACTTCCTTGAGCTGTGCAATCCCTTCCCTAAGCAGTCACACACCACCCTGGTCTTCCAATGCAGCCTCAGCAGAAAGACCTCCCATGCAGCAGTACTCAGAGCTCAGTGTCTGAACAGACTTATATTTTTTTTGTTCAGCTGTCAACTCAGTCAAACCTCCCTTCTCCTTCTTTTTCTTCACTAACTCCCACCCTGTGCCCAGCTGGTCTGGCTCAGGGCAGTCTCAGGTGGGTGGTCACTTCCTGGCAGAGGCAGTGGTTTGCTCCTATGCCTGCAGCCATGCCCAGCCCCAACAGCCCTCTGACTATCAGGAAATTTGCAAACCAGAGCGATGAATTGTAGGACCTCTCCAGGGAAAGCACTTCTGGCACACCACACACTCTTTTCGCAGCTGGAATTAAAATCAGGTTTTATTTCCCTCTCTGGGTCAAGCAGAGTAAATCATCACTTCCCTGGTAAGCACAGAGCCTGGGCCAGCACTGCCCAGCAATGAGCCCTAGTGACAGGGATCTGTACCCACAGCAGTGAAAGATCTTTCACTCCCAGTGTGTTTTAGTCTGTTGCTTCTTCCCCCACCCCTGCATGTTTTCTGCTTATAACAATTAATTGCTTCATCGCTGAAGGCAGCATTTAATCCTGCAAGCATAAATTCTCACGTACAGAGATGTGATCAGTGAGGCTTGTGGGATTAAGTCCTTGGGTCCACCAAAAATTTTCACAGGAGTGTAATTATAATCAGACATGCAGCTACATGCGTGTTTCAAGAGAAGCATATGTGCAGTTGCTTGTGATTTGTTGCAGTTCTTAAAATCAGAAAAATTGTTCAGGATCAAGTTAACTTGCCTGGGCAGACATGCACAGAATAAAACTGTTTAGAGAAATCATTTCAGGGATTCTCCTGTTGGTTCTTTACCTAGTGCCCCTTCAGACCCTAGACTCCTTTCTGAAGAAGTGCCTTTCCTCCACCAGGCTTTGCCTTGTTGCTTTCCTGACCTGAGCCCCTCCTGCCACCTTCTACATTAGTCCCAAACTTGAAGTTTCAACCAAAGACGCTAAAATTTTTATCTGCACACCTCACTGTTTTTTTCCTTGCAGCCCAAAGGGCAAATAAGCACAAACATGAAGTTAAGGCTTTATTAATGGCATGTGTGTTCAACTGAGACAACCCATCAACCCTAAAATTGGGAAGCAAAGATTTTACATTATCTCTGAGGTGACCTGCCTGGGACAGTGGCTCAAGAAACAGCTTCTTGTCCTCTCCTGGGGGCATATATCTCCCTCAGATACCTTCAAATCCCTCTGCAGCTCTGGTGATACCCCAGCCCAAGGCATCTCACTGCTAACTACAGCCCAAACAAAAGGCATGCATGGCAGGAGGGAATGCACAGGAGGAATTCCCACCAACAAACTAGAGATTTTCATACCAAGACCATTGAAGAAAACACTCATAAAAGATGTGCTCCTCAAAGCAGATCCTTTTGCAGAACCTCTTCAGCCAGCCACTGCCCCTTGTTGCCCTCTGCATCCCTAGCAGCCACTCCTGACCCACTACCCTGCTCTGCCACCAAAAACTTCCACATTAAGCTTCCCACACCACTGTCACAACTCCTGTACTTACAAGAACCTGGCAGTGCCAGCCCACACTGTGCCTGGCCAGGTGCCTAATGCTCAAGCAACCTCCCAAATGCTTTTGATCCACAACTGCAGCTGCTTTAAAGCATTTCCCTGAAAGGGCTGCTCTGCAGAAGCAACTGTCCTGACTCCACCCCTGGGGCTCTGGGGCTTGGAGCAGAGCCCTCTCCAGGTGAACCCAGTGGCAATTACTGGATGGATATTTCAGCTGGGTAGTCCCCCACTGAGAGCAGAAGCTCTGGTCAACATTTCCTGAGATTTGTGGCTATTGCTCGGGGCTTTTCTTCAGCTTCACAGCAGGAATCAGATCCTTGGGGTCATTCTTTCCCTGTAACCCTGGTGTTGGACCATCAGATGTAAACCATGGACTATGCAGTCTGTGTTCTGGTTCCCTTCATGAGGTCTCAAAAATAATCAGCTGCACCAAGTTATGCAAAAATCTCACCAATTGATGAGCTACTGCAAGTGGTGACTTCCAGGTAAGACAGAGCTGAAAGGGGGTTGTAGTGAGGTGGGTGCTGGTCTCTTCCCTCAGGTAATAAGTGACAGGATAAGAGAAAATGGCCTCAGGTTGTGCCAGGGGAGATTTAGATCAGAATTAGGAAAAATTTCTTCACGGAAAGACTAATCAAACATTGGAACAGGCTGTCCAGGGAGTAGTGAAATCACTGTCCCTGGAAGCATTCAAAATGCATTTGATGTGGTACCTGGGAGCCTGTGTTCACAGCCAGCTGCTGATGGACTGAAACTATAATGGGTATAAAGAGAAACCTCCCTCCATCACACAGATTTTGCCCCCTGCTGATGGCATCACCACCAGCCTGTTTCATGGGCTATGGGTAAAATCTTTAAATCAGACAAGGAGCTAACTAAGTTTGATTAATAACAAGCAATTTGCTTAATGAAACAGAGTGCTAAATCAGGAAATATTAATTTCCCTTACTAGAAACACAATACTAATTAAAACAAGGGTAATGAAAGAGGAAAACATATATTTAATGTCTCTCCATCAACCTGAAAATCACTTACTGTTTAGATGCTTTTAGAAATATTTGCTCCTTTCAGACCACACTGGGTTTTGAATGAAAATGAACTGAGGTAATCAGTATTTAAACCTCTACATAGAAGGTTTAATTCCAAACCCACAAAAATATGCTTAAATATCACCTCCAGTTATGCACTGCATAAAAAATTTGCTTTCTTAAAAATGAAATTATTTATTTCTGTACTGAATGGCAGCTGCTTGCACAGTTGATTCTCCTGAGAATTTATGCCTGGTCCAGGCAGAGGAAAGGAGCCTGGAATTAACCTCTTGCTCTCTGCTACTGGTAATTACCTTTGCCACAGAGTAGAGTGCACCAGCAGCAGAGAATCCAGGCAGGGCCCTGCCATCAGCAGCAATGAAATAAATCAAGATGTGACAGCATGAAGGCACAAATAAATCACCAGGAGAGAGGTGACATGGGGAAGGACAAGAGCTATAAGCAATGCAAGCACATGAGTTCCTGGCCAACGCCAGCTGTGCAGGAGCTGTTTTGGTTGGCATCAGTTGAACATCTGGAGTTGGTCTGGGTTTGTGGCACAACCAGTGCTTTGAGGACAGGAAAAATGAGAGACAGAGAAATAAGAGTTCCCAAGATCTCTGAGGGAGCAAGACACCCTGTCCTTTTACAGCATCTTGTCTAAGCATGGTTCCCACAGAGAGTTTGTTCCAGGGCTAGAGACAGCTCAAAGGCATCCCAGATCTTCCTCTTCTGACACAGGAATTCATTTCCTCCTTTATTATTCAAATATATCAGAAGCATTTATACAGGAAAAAGTCATTTTTGAGCTTCTGCTGTACTTTTTGAAGAGAAAAAGAAGTCTGTTTTAAGATGCATTACTGATATTAATAAAGAAATGTCATAAGAGAAACTACTTTCTTGGACAGTAACATAGAGAAGGGCTCTTCTACCTTAAAACAGTACATTGGGTGTGGGGGAAATAAAGAGAAAATCTGCTCTTTGATGGAGTTTTATTGATTGTTGGTGGCTTGGGTTGGTCTGATTTGGTTGGGGTTTTTTGTGGGGTCTTTTTTTGGCGGGGGGGGGGGTTGGTGTTCTTGTTTTATTTTATTTTGTTTTGAGGAAGACAGAAGGAGCAGCAGAGAGGGATTTGGCTGTTGAGGGCATCTCATAGCAGTAGGTGGCAAAGATGCCTCAGTGCTCCCTTGTGACATTTTGGTGAGATGATGTGGGTGGAAGGAAAGTGAAATGAATGTAGCTGCTTCCCAGAAATAATCTTCCAAGGTTTTATCTTCAATCTCTTTCCGTCCATACTGTGATATGAACTATATGGAGAAAATCCTGAGGTCAGCACAGCAGCCTTTTGGCTGATCCAGAGTGTGTAACCACATCCCATCCCCACTCAGCAGAAGCATCTCATTTCCTGCAGGATCTGCAGCAGGCTCTGGCTTTACTCATGTCCTCTTTGCAGCCAAGCCACAATGGAAACACCCACACTGGGCTGCAGGTTTCTCCAGCAGGAAAGACACAAGCACAAAGCTGGGATATTTTAGCAGGAAGGGGCAACTGCCAGGCAGCTTGGTACCTAGGGAAGAGAAATCTCTTCTTTGCTGGAAAAAGTGAACATGCACAAATGGGCTTGCTCATCTCCTCTCCCCTTCTCCTACTGAGGCAATAACTGGCTAGTTTTTATACCACCAAGATGTTTGTTTCTGGTTTGGTTTCTTGTCAAGCACTTGAAGACCAGGACACCCTTACATGTGGTGAATAGCAAATACCAATGATCGTTGCAAGGATAGAAGCCACAAAAAATGGGGAAAGGAGAAACATGGCAATGACTGAGTGAAGAAAATCCATTAAACACCTGGAGGACAACAGGACCAGGATCCATTAAGAGTCCAACAGGAAGCCAACATAATGTAAGATACAAAGAAAACCAAAATACAAAAAAACCACCACCAAAGCCAAACATAGAACATTTTGGGCAAGATTCTTACTTTCTCACTTTGGTTTGTCTGCCATAGCACTTTTGAGGTCAACAACTTTCAAAGTCCTAAACAGCATCCAATGATTTTGTCAGTATTAGGTCTTGAGATGGTTTTGTTAATGAGGAATGGGAGGAGAGGGTGTTTCTAATTATTATTCGTTTTTTCTTGTAACTACTTTGAAGAAGCCAGCTCTGAGGAACAGAAGTCCCCCTGGAAGCTGGTATGAGCTAAGAACCTTAGAGCCAAAATCACAAGGTACTTCAGAAAACTACCTGTGAAGGACACACATACTTCCACAGTGGAGAATACACCAACCATTCATTATGGATAAAAGAGCATGCAGAGGTAAAGAAATCCATCTCACTGACCTGCTGCCCTGCTCCAGGAAAATATTTCTTACACTCTCTCCAGCTTGCATTTTGATTTTGTGGAATCAAAATCCTTCCAGACTTCAGCTTTCTATGCCCTTCCCCCTGGTTCTTTTGGACAGAATTACAAAATGATGGGGTTAATAGAGCACAAAGCAGCTGCAATGTATTTGGATTTCACTGAAGGACTCAATACTGTCTCCTGAAATCATATGCTCCAAATTAATTCCAGTTGGCTTGGGCAGGAAAACAAAAACTGCCTGAGATGACCAAAAGCTGCCTGAGATGACTGTAAACACAGGGTAGTGACAGAGAGAGATGCTCTCACTGCAGCACCAAGGGGCTGAGAGCTGCCTGCTGCACTTCAACCTCATCAGACAGCCAGCAAAAGAAAAGGGGACTCCAAGGAGCACTGACAGAAAGTCCCAGATGCAGTTAAAACAAAAGGAGGTTGCATCCAATTGAGCAAAGGACAAGGGAGTTAAGAAATGATAGTAAAACAAGTCAACTTTTCTATAGGAAGGGAAGGGGAGGAGGGATGCACACCTGTGCTGGGATAGAAGTGTTCATAAGTGTAATGGGAAAAATCCAGCAGGCAGCAGTGTTAATATCATTGCAGCCACCCAGCTGCTTGTCTTCCACAGTAACAATCATTTTAGGGTGGAATAATTACTGCCCCCTTCCAGAGGGAAACAATTGCTCTGGAATACACTCCCTCAGTAGGGTTCAGAGGAGCAGCAGCCCCAGAGCAGCTCTTGAAAAATAGAATATTCTGGGCAATTTTGATAGGTAGACAAGACCCAAAATTCAAATACTCTTGATCCACAGGCAGAAAATCCATCTGGGAACAAGGAAAAGGAGTTTTGTAGCTGATGCAACCAGCAGTCTGCTCTTCTTGTTGGTGCCAGAATCTATTGACCCATTCCACTTGTCCTAAAATCTAGGGAAATTTGTTGTTTTGATAGGAGGAGATCTGAATGTGGCCAGTTGCATAGTTTTCAAGGGGAAAGAAGGCTTTTTATGTTTTTTGTGCGTTCTTCACACACAGTTTCCAAATTCTCCAGCAGAAAATAAACTACAAGAACTTCCCCAGGCATGTCCTGCCCACTGTTTTCCAGGCATGTACAACAATCTTACTTTTGGACTTTGTGGTATTTCTGTTTTTCAATATCCCATGTGAAGTTCTTCACCCCCCTCCTCCCTGTCTTTTAGGAGAAAACCACTGCTGCACTGGAGGAGCTGGTACCTTTTCCTGATCCTGATTTCAAATATTCACACAATGCAGTAACAGGACCTCCCAAAGCACCCAGGTGGCTGAGGAAGTTGATTGTTCAAACAGCTTTAAAAATGGTTTGGTCAATCAGCCGTTGGTGTTCTTCCAATAAGCTGTTGGTGTTGCATCCAAAGCTCACAAAAACAAATAAACTCCCAGCTCCATCACCTCCCTGGATTGAGCTGTGTGTCCTGGGAGGAGTTTTGGTCACTTGGTACAGGAGCCTGCTCCCATCACTACTTCGAAGACTGAGCTTAAGCCTTTTTGAATTCACTGTCGGAGTAATTCCAGTTTCTCCTTCCAAATCCAGAAGCCTCCTACCCATTCCCTTCAATACCAAGGTAAGAAATTTAGATGAGGCAGAGCTGGGATGCAGGGCAGGGTGGATCACCCCTCCCACAGCAGAACAGGGATCCTTCACAGCCAAGTTCCCTGTGCTGTGTGATGCCCTGTCTCATCACTGGTGCTCACAGCACTCAGTCCTCACTACACAGACATCTCCAAGGTGGAAAAAAAGCAACCTTAAAAAGAGTCTGGTTTTGAGTTTAATGCCAACTCCATAACCAGCCAGTCACTGGGGATGTGAGACTCAGCCTTCATCTCTTCCTGCCTAATATGAAGCAGATGTCTTCTGTTAATGAACCATTTGCTAATTAATAACCACTTCATTTTCCTTCCATCAGTTTTCTCTCTAGTTCCAACATGGAGAGGGCAGGCTGTGTAAATAAGGCAGTTCCCATAGCAATGTATTGCATGTAGAGCAATTCAAAGGCACTGAGGTAGGAAGTGAGCAGGACAGTGCCTCTTAAAAGGTGGGACACTTGACAGGGATGTGGGACATGTCATTTGCCCCTTTGCATGTCTTTTGACCCACCAAGTTGCTTTAGCCTCTGTATTCTGAACTCAAATCCTTGTTCATGCCGTGTCTGTTCACATCATAAATGCCAAACAAGGAGCATGTCTCCAGTTTCAGTGTTTAGCAGAAACAAACTGATATTTTCTATCACCAGTGAGACTGTAATAGGGCAAAGCTTTACAGCAGAGACTTTACAACCCTGTGACTCTGGATACAGGTGGTAAAACTCAGGCTTCAGAGATGAAAAATTATTCACAGTAAACATGCCTTTTTCCTGGTGGGGGTTGCAATGTATCTGGGACAAGCCTCAAAATGACAGCCCCTGATCTGTTCTGGCACAGGATCCTCATTCCTTTGCTCCCAGAATGCTCGAGTGGGAGTGGAGAGCACCCAGCAGCTGGGACACACCACCCAGGACCCCTGGACTTGGGACCTCTGAATTCTAGTTCAGAATATTACATCCCAGAAAATGTTACATCCCAGTTCAATCAAGAGAGATTATTTTCCTCTGGCCTTTGCATTAAAAAATACAGTGATGCTTATTCATTAATTATAGGAAAGGGATGACATTTAAATTCTCTCTGGGTCCCAGCCATCACATTGCATCTTTCTAACAGTTTCCCAATAGAAACAGATTCCTGTTCTGGCTGCCTGACTCTCCTTTCCACTTTCCCCCTGATACTAAGGGGTCTTAAAAGCTTACAGAGCTATAGCCAAGCTAATTTTGTAATACACTGGAACTCTGCTTTTGCATCATCCTAAGGGGGACTTACTCTAATGTGGTTCTTGGAAATAATTTCTCCCCTCATAAAACCCCCCAAACTGTAAATCTTCCAATGACCTCCTTACATTGAGGCATTTTAAAGTATTATTTTAGTAATCATCATAATAAACAACTCCAGTCTTTACAGAGCTTTTCATCCCCAAGGATCCCAGAGTGCTTCAAGCTGCTGCACATCAACTACAGACAGGGATGGATCCACTGCCCTGTGAAAAGGTGGCTGTTCCCAGGGCTCCAGCCAGCCATGCCATGCTGTGAGAGGCTTTAGAGAATAGCATCTCTGCAGCTCTGCTGGTACAGATGTCCTGTTTGGATGCTCAAACCTTGCCAAAGCAGGGATGGTACATGTCCTCCAATTGTGCAGCATGAAATGGAACCAGAGTCCAGTAGCTGGTTACCAGGAAAGAAGCTATTAATTGAGGGATGGAATAAGTAACAGGTAACAGTATTGACTACCCTGTGATAGGAGAGAGAAAACAGACACAAGCTGCAATGTGGGAAGTTACAATTAAATACAATTTTTTTAAAAGTCTCTATAAAGGTGGTTAAATGAGTTGTCCAGAGGGCTTGTGGCATCTTCATCCTGGAGCTGAGTCCTTGAATTCAACCGGATGAAGCCTTGAGCAAGCTGGTCTTGCTGGAACCTGCTTTGTGCAGGGCACTGGATGGGAGAAGTCCCCTGGGCTCATTCCAAATTCTTCTGTAGCGTAGTCTGGCACAATAACTTAAAGCATGACTGGCATTGGTTTAAATTAACACATCAGCTGCTGAGTTGCAGCAGCTGTCACAGCTGTGAGCTACAGGCCCAGCAACCTCCAGCCAGCACCAGAAACTGCAACACCTCAAGCTGTGCTAGTGAGAGTCCGTGGAAACCTCACTGTTCTGGTAATTTCACTGAAAATTAAGAAGATTGCTCTTGTCTCATCCCAGTAGTGTTGAGGAGAATGGAGCACCGGGCCCCGTGCAGCAAACATTTCCAAATGTGGGTGTTTCCTGCCTCCAGTCCTGTATTTTCCAGATTAAAGCCTCTAACTCTGCTGTTAACTCTTCCTCACAGCAACCAAGTGCTTGTGATTCTCTTTAATCCAGACTAGCTCCACTTCACTGGGTCTAGGGCTGAGGAGCAATGCCCAAACTGGCTCCAACACACTGTACTTCAGCCCTCATCAACACCCAGTGTAGCCAGATCCCTTATCTCATATCCAGCTTTCCCAGGAAGCCGGCCCCAAAAGCTCTTTTGGGGCAGACAAACAGCGTCACTTGGATTAGAGTCTCCCACAGCTTCCAGAGGTTTCTCCATCACACTGCAGCCTCACCAGCTGCTGCCTCCTCTAGGAATTTGTGTACTGGATCATACCTTCTTGCTCACATCTTGCTGATGATAGGTTTGTGGTTAACTCCTGAAAAGTAGCATTTCCTCTCCAGGGAGATGTGCACCCCATGGAAGGAATGACAACTAGACCTAGACCTAGGTGGATGACAGCAAGGCAGGGAGACTCCACGAGCTGCCTGGGGGGTTACTTCAATAGTTAACTTCCAGCTAACCACTTTTCAGCTCACACTGACACCCAGGAGGCTGCAGCATGATGTAAAGACTTGGTAGCTCGACAGCAGCTATAGGCAAAATCATTGCATAAACTGAGTCTTCCAGGGCTGGCAGCCAGGGAGTGTGGAACTCAATATGGAAGATATCACTGTATTTTTTATTGATATCATTATGTTTTATATTCTGTTTCATTACAGTCTGAAAATACTTTTTAACCCACTGCTCTCGCTGTGATCTGCAGTCACTCAATTGCTTTGTGATTCTCATCCCAAAGGAATTCTCACTAGGGATCCAGGATTGTACTGGACTTACACAATTCAAGGGTTTAGTAATTTTTTTATAACCTATAGGTATCACTGGGAAGCAAACAACCCAACAGTCCCTATGGTTGTGAGCCCTTTTCAGCAAACTGCAGCTCTGAACTATTGAGGCATCATTTAAATCTCTTTTGTAGGGCAGGGAAACCTGAGGCAAACAGTGTAAGCATCTGCAGATCAAACAAAAACCCTGGAACCCACTGACTTTGGACAAAGGTTTGGCACGTTCCAGCTCTTCTGCACAGCATTTTCTAAACTGAAGTTACCAGCTCTGTTAAATAAACAGAAAAATCTTGTTATAGTACACATCTAGAAAACAGAAATGGAGAATGAATTGAAGAACAACTCTTTCTTTAAAGTTTCACTCCATGTAGTGTAAATAGGGAACAGGTAATTTTTAACTTGTAAGATCAGTGTGTACAAAAATTACATAAACATTTAAACTTAAAACATTTCATGGTGATAGGAATGTCATTGGTGTTGTCATCATAGCAACTGAATACACACTACTGCTTAACAGAAATTGGTGGGGAGGGAAAGGAAATTTCCCACCAGAAAGTAATAAAAAGAAAGTTAATAAATGACTTCCAAAAAATAGTTTTTGGACTTCAGCCAGGAAGCTTTTTTCTTGGATCTGGTTAAGTCTTCCTAAGGGAAGCATTATTTTTTTGATGCAGAGGCTCAAGTCTCTATTTTTAGAGCACATCATAGTTGATGAGTTTAGCACTTTCACATTTGAACCAACAGTTTATTAATATTTTTTTCAGGCCTTCTGTAACACCACATGGTAGTTTCTTCACTTAATAATAATTTTGTAAATTGTCATGCCTGTCATTAAATGGGGTTTACCCCGAATAACATCTTGGATTTGGCAAGTGAGACTCAGCTATTCCACACTGTGCATTAACTGTGTGACCTCCTTGTTTCCTTTCAACCCTTCTTGTTCAGTGGAGTGTTCAGCACTGTGATCAGAGCAGTCCTTGTGTGCGAGGGGAGGGGGAGTTGTGTGCAGAAGAGCTCAACAGGCTGGAGAACCAGCTAATGGGAACATCATGAAGTGCTACAAAGGTGAATGCAAGGCCCATCAGATGGGAGAAAATACCCTATGCACCAGTACATGATGGTCATTGAGCAGCTGGGCAAAATCTCTGCAGAAAAGGCCCTGGTGGATCTGGCCATGAGCTCTGGCAGGAAGGAAAGCCAACAGCTGCCTTAGGAGGGACATTGCCTGCAAGAAGCATGGTCCTTTCCCTCTGCTCAGCACTGGTAAGGCACACCTTCAGTGCTGAGACCAGCTCTAGGCTCCTCAAGATGTGAACATACCAGGGTGGATGCACCAGGATGGCCAGGGCCTGGAGCACAGAGCGTACAGAAAGAGGCTGAGCCACACAGACCTGCCAGCCTGGAGAGGGGAGGGATTCAGGAGGACAGCCTGGAGAAGGGAAGGGCAGGCTTCAGGGGGATCCTGCTGCAATCTGCAACGAGAAGTTGTGGAGAAGATGGAGCCAAACTCTTCCTTGGGTTGCAGAGAAATAGGACAAGAGGCAGCAGACATAAGCTGTAACATAAGATACACCCACACAAGATTTTAGGACAGAATTATCACCCTGAGGCTGATATTTTCACACACACATACCCTGGACACAGGGTCCAGGAATTTGTGTTAATTGTCATCCCTAGAGACAAACAAAACATGACTTGACAAGGCAGGAGAAACCTGATCTAAATTTGGCCCTGCTCTGAGCAGAAGGTTAGATGACTCCAGGGATCCCTTCCAGCCTGAATTATTCTGATTCTCTGATTCACACCTCTTCACCAACCATGGTTTTTATAACATACCCAAGTCACTTGAAGCATCACATCCAAGCCATTGAATCACATCTGTGTAACCTACTCTAACCTGACCTATCATTTGATCCTGAAAGTGCCTCATAGCAAAGAAATGAGTGTGGACTTTCAGTTTTTGCTAACTAAGTGTTTATAGCACTGAGTATTACATTTGTTAAGCCCTTGAGATGAGATGAATCTGCCTTTGCAAAGGAACACTGCTGCTTTTACAGCAATGGGAAGGTGCTGGGCTCTGTGGGGAGATGCAAACCCAGATGAACACTTTAATCCATCACAAATGGGATGTTTATCTTCCTGAGGGTTTACATGTCACCTCTCAACATGGAGTCACATTGACTGCTCTACAGTCAGGGCAGACAAAACCCCACCAGGTACAACTGAACACCTTGCTCTCAGTACTGAAGAGTTAAAAAGCAAATACTACACACTACCAGTGCAGAGGAAAGGGCTCTGGGGAGGGCAGGACACTAGGGACAGAGTCAGGAAACTTTTGGAAGAGCTGAGCAGCTCATGGTAATGCAGTCCATAGCAGCCCCACAAAGAAAACATTGTCAGGGGCTTTTCCACCAGCCAGCTGAAGCCAATTGAATAAAAACCAGGGTTAGACAAATTCACAAGAGACAGTTTGGCTTTTTATTATTTGATTTTCCAAGGGTGGGGAGTTCATTTATTTTTCTATTTTTAAAGACTTTTTCCCCTTCGCAAGGAAACCTCCACAAACCACAGAGTGATAGCAATAGCAATAAACGAGCACAAGAGCTCACCAAAGGTTTGTGGTGGATTCTTTCACTGTCAAATTTTAAACTGAGATTGGAGAACTTAGAACTGATGCTATGTTTTAAAGAGGGATTAATTCTGGGAAGTCCAGTGTCTGATTATGTCAGGTCATTTGACCAGATAGCAAAGATTTATTCTGGTTCACAAGAAAAGGTAATCTTGTTGACAGAGAGATGAAACATGGGAAGAGGGAGTGTGGGAGCTCCAAGCACTGAGGCAGAAACAGCCACACATCCCCTTGAGAAAACAGAATCCTCAGGGGGAGGAATGAAAGTTGGAGAAACAAAACCTGGTCATGTGCATTTACAGCCCAGAACGCAAATCATGTGCCGGGCTGCATCAAAAACAGCATGGCCAGCAGAGCAAGGGAGGTGGTTTTGCCCCTCTACTCCGCTGTCATGAGCCCCCACCTGCAGTGCTGTGTCCAGCTCCAGGGTCCTGGCCACAGGAAAGACCTGGACCTGTTGGAGTGGGTCCACAGGAAGCCACAGAGAGGCTCCAAGGGCTGGAGCACCTCTCCTGTGATGACAAACTAGAGAGCTGGGGGTTCAAGCAGGAAAAGAGGGCTCCAGGGAGACCTTGGAGCACCTTCCAGTATCCAAATGAAGCTTATAAGAAAGATTGGAACAGACTTTTCAGCAGGGCCTGCAGTGATGAGAGAAGGTGTAATCATTTTCAATAAAAAGAGAGTAGATTTCGACTAGACATAAAGTCAGTTTTTAGCACTTTGTGCTATGGTCTCGTTGAGAAGGTGATGTTTGGTTAAAGGTTGGACTTGATGATTCTGTAAGTCTTTTCCTACAAAAATTACTCTGATTCTGTGACACCAGGAGCGTGGTGAGGCACTGGAACAGGTTATCCAGGATGCCCCATCCCTGGAAGTGTTCAATACCAGGCTGGATGGGCCAACCTGATGTAGTGACAGTGATCCTGCCCGTGGTGGGGGCATCGGAACGAGGGGATCTACAAGGCCCCTTCCAACCAAACCATCCCGAGAGTGTGTGAAGCAGAGCCTGTGAGTGTTGGACAGGAGCCTGGGGATGAAGGTGACACGGGATTCAGGCAGGATCAGATGGGTGGGATGCAGGCGGGATCTGGGCAGGATGTGGGGGGGAATCAGACAGGATCTGGGTGGGATCAGACATGATCTGGGTGGGATGCAGGCGGGATCTGGGGGAGATCAGATGGGTGGGATCAGATGGGATCAGGGTAGGGATCCAGGCACAGATCAGATGGGATCCGGACAGGATCAGGGCAGGGATAAGGGCAGGGATAAGGGCAGGGATATGGACGGGATCAGGGCAGGGATCCGGGCAGGATCAGGGCAGGGATTGGGGCAGGGATGCGGACGAGATCAGATGGCATCAGGGCAGGGATCCGGACGGGATCAAACGGGATCCGGACGGGATCAGGGCAGGGATCAGATGGGATCAGACGGGATCCGGACGGGATCAGGGCAGGGATCAGGACAGGGATCCGAGCGTGATCAGACGGGATCGGGGCAGGGATCGGGGCA
>JANPWX010000653.1:2019434-2047922 GCA_024734555.1 Trochalopteron elliotii | reverse complement strand
GTTCTATGTTACAGTGGCACAAGAGCCTAGCGAGGTATTATTGATAGACTGGGCATTAACTAAACACAGATTTCTCAAGCCTCAGGTCGATGAAACAACCACAAGGCTCTCAATCTCTCACCACCACTATGCAGATATGTTCACACTCTAAATGACATTTCACAAAAATAGTTTACAATAAAACTTCCATATTAATCCTTTTCAGAGCACAATGTCATGAAGTCAGAGGTTTTCCCAACCAGTTTTCTGCCCACCTGCAACACCAGCCTGGTACAAAAGAAGATTCTATCCAGTGAAGTCACAGCAATATATGTTCATTATCTGCTATTAGAGCAGGCAGTTGCCATTCCCTCTGTGCGTATTTGCAGACAATGCACGAATCCACGTCTGTAATTGCATTGGGTCTGGCTGTGCTGGAGTTCTTTTCCCCATAGCAGCCCTCACAGTGCTGTGCTTTGCCCTGGGAGCTGGAAAGGTGTTGATAACACACCCATGTTTTGGCTGCTGCTGAGTGGGGCTGGCACAGCATCAGTGCTGTCTCAACATTCCCCCATCAACGGGCTGGGAGTGGGCAAGGTCCTGGGAGGGGACACAATTTACCAAAGGCATATTCTAGACCATACGATGTCAGCTCAGATACAAAGCCAAGAAAGGAGGGAGGATGGACGTTCATTATTTACAACGCCTGCCTTACAGAGCAACCTCCACACCTGCTGAAGCCCAGCTTCCCAGGAAGTGGCTGAACATTGCTTGATGATGGGAGTAGAGAATAAATCTTTTTTTTTTTCCTCTTTGGCTGTGCATGCACAAACTTTTGCTGTTGCCTTAGTAAACTGCCTTATCTCAATCTACAAGCGGTCCCCATTTTCTCCTTAGATTTTAACACACAATTGTTGTAAACATGTCATAAAGATTCATTAAAGTGTAATAAGGTATCTCAGCAAAGAGAAAAGTGGATCCAGAAGTCACTCTCTTTCGTGGGAGTTCAGTAAATATGACCAAGGACACTTGCCAATGTCCACATTTAATTCACAAACTCAAACCCCAATTCCTCTGCTAGTCTGACCACTGCTGCACACCATTCCTATTCACCCTAATTAAAGGGTCATTAAAGGAAATTCTTAAAGCAACAAGTTCTGCCACTTTTAAAGCTTTTTATTGGATATTTGGTTTTAAGCAGAAGGAAAAATTTGCAACCCAACCTTGCTTATTTATTATTACTTTAAAAGCATGTCAAGGCAGAAGGTCGTCTTCAGCCACCTGTTGAAACACTTTACACTAGAGAGCAGATTCAGCATTTGCATGTTCCCAAATTCTGTTTTAAAGCAGACAGGAGATTACTTTCATGGACACAACTCATCAGCATCCAGCCCTGTGCCTGGCCTCTTATCTGAAGAGCAATAAATTAACACTAAATAATCAAAACCAACAGAAAAATAATGGAGAGATTAGGTTTCAAAATGATACTTTTATTGTAACTAAACAAAGGACACAAGCTCCAGTTAACATAAAAATTTTATACTGAGTTATGGCAAACACAGGACCAGTATGCTCAGAGCACAGACAAATGATGTTCAACTTAAATTTGTAACACAGGCTGAAATTCATCAGCTGAAAAGCAAAACTTGGAATACATATGAAGAACAGAATATGAGATTATTCTTTTAATTAGGTATACCCAATTATTTGATAGTAACAATTTTAAAGTATTTAAATACATGCTGAAGTACCTAAAGTTAAAATTATTAGCAAGGTATGCAGATATAAAGTTACAAGAAGTATTTTGGAGTTGTATAAAAGATGTAACTTCCCCCCCTCCCCCGGACAAAAACTGTGTAAGTGTAAGGTACTATCCTGGCAAGAGACTATTCTCCACCTGCATGCAGTCCTGCTGACAAACCCTGACTGAACCAGCTTTCTGGAACTTGACCTGCAGGCAGATTGACTCTCACAGCATGCAGTCAGTGATGAACATCTCTGTGAAAACCATCTTTTGGGCCAAGATGAAACAGAAACAAGTTGTTCAATAAAACAGGTCCTATATCACGCTTGTTTTGAAGGAGGAAAAGAAATCACATCCTGCTCTACTTCTCTTCCCTGTTGCTAAATGGATTTTTAAAAAAGCTTTTCTTGTGTTTTACGTTTTCCCCCTGAATAGTTTATAGTCAAAATCTTATTTGAATCTGCAACAACCCCATCAATGGTCTTAGCAATCACCTAAGTCTGAGCTCAGAGGCTTTGCCTGTGTAAGTCACAAAGTCATCGAAATCTCGCATATCCTTTAAATTATTTAAAGAAATATTTACATCTCCTGATTAAATATTCACTCAGGAATAAGTTCTGACCAGTTAATGTACACTTAGAAGTCATCCTTTCTCTGAAAGTACTGCAGCTTCTGGTTTTTTGGTCAACACCAAGGCAACCAAGCACATTATCTGGAGCTATCCGACCCTGCTGCAGTTGCCTGCATTGCCCGGACAGAGCTGCTTGGGAGGTTCAAAGTTGTGTAAAAGTGGATCACCAAGAGCTTCCTAATCTTTTAAAGCCTGCAGAACATGTGTTGTTCAAGTCCAGTTGTCATGGGCTTGCCTGCTTTCAACAGAAGGAAGGTAGTCCCCATGGAAGTCCTTTCCATGGTTGGTGTGCATGTCCTGTGATCGCTTTAGGTCACAGCAGAAAGCTAGCATTAGTGACTGGCATTTAAATAAATTTTATGTAATCTGTAAAGACTTCAGAATATGCAAAATTTATGCAAGTCCAAATGTATCACAATTATTTTAATCAGAATATTCTTCATAAAATAAAAAAAAAAATCAGCTATTTTTGGCTCCCTTCTTATTTAATCCACAGAAAGTTTAAGTGAACAGTAAACACAGAACAGCAGCAAAGTGTTTTAAACTCCCAAATACTGCATTCAGCCAATTTACCTTCAGGACAGTTAAAGCTCTGTGAAACTTCAATCAATAAATATTTGAAAACAGCTTTTTCTGCTACTTCCCTGGTTTAAACTTGCATGCATTCAAGTGAATACAATTCTTAGGTTTTTGATACTCCATGAAAGGTAGCAGGCAATTTTAGACTATCTTTACCATGTTTCAGGAATGTCAAGTAATATTCTTATGCATTGTTTTAAAACTGAAAATATGCCACTGTAAAATTTCAGCATACTTCAAAGCCCATAAATTCTAGCTGTAAATTATAAAATGGAAAATTAGTTTCTAGATTGTATTTTTGTGAAATCAGTTTTATTCTTGAATTTTCATCTAACACAAGCGTTGGCCTAAAAAAAGAAAGCACCTAGTGAAGTTAGATCTTCAAAAATCTACAAAATGACTTCCATGCTGAAATCTCCAAGGTAATCTCAATTTATGAGGAAGAGAACAGCCCCCTTCTTTTGGGATACATGAACCATAAAGATTGTACTGGTTTGAAATTTCAGCTTTACCATAGCAATCTCACACTTCAGATACAATTACAGTAATTCTCAGGAGGATCTTGCTGTAAGCAGCTTTCTTTGCAAACTGTACAGAATATGAACTCTATAGTTGAACTAGACACTGACTTTTTCTAGGACTGTACAACTCACTGTACATATTGCTTTGGAAACAACTAAATACAATGGTCCATATCATGCAAGCCATGAGACTGTCAAAACTTCTTTTGTTCCACTAACTTCAAATAAGTTTGTACAAATAATTTAGCCAATCTAGATAAATACTGCACATGGAGTTACACTGAAATATGCTTGGGAGTTGATATTTTCTACAAAAATATGCTACTATGACTAAAAGCATTAAGTACTAACTGCCCACCTCAATATCACCATGTACAGTGCCACTGTCAGATGTGCTCTCTATAATGTACACAAAATCAAGAATGGTCATTGTACATTTTATAATACTGGGTGCAAAATAAAAACAGAATAAAAACCCCAAACCACAACCCTGCTGGTTCAAGCCATACTACATGTATTTCATAAGAGATTTTAAGAGAAGTGTAAAATTTCAGCTACCATGAATTATGGAACATCCCAGAGTTAGTATTTTAGTTTTAGAATTTTAAAATTTACTACTAAGAAGAAATATTAATGAGAAAACCTTGACCTAGTGCCAGTATGTAGTCACACATTTAAAGACAGTGACTATAAGCAATTACAAAACCAATAATGTCATCAAAGCACTGGCAATACCAGAAATGACTTGTTGACTGCACAATAAGCAAAGCCATGAGATGAACATATTTATGTACTCTGACTATACTTGGTTAATGACTTTATACCTGAGATGAAAATTGAGAGGTAAGAGAACTAGTTATGGTGTAAATAATTAGCAGATGAAAAACAAGCACACAAAGAGAGCTACATTTTTAAAAATATATGCAAAAAGATCACATCTGACATTTTCCTCTTTTGATTATTTTCATTCTGCTATTCAGACAAAACATTTGAACTCACTTTACCATGTGACAGATTGTGTTCTGAAACTATTTTAAAGGCTCCTGTGATTCCAATGCTTTAATAATTCATGGAGTTTTGAGTAGAAGCAACATACTCTACTCTCTAGTCCTATGAAATTTAAGGCACCCATAAGTAGCAAACTTCATGCCAAGTTTCCATTCTAGGGGAAAATAAATCTGATTTTCCCCTTCAACAGAAGATAAAAATAACCATGAATTCATAAAAGTGATCAGAATGCCACATTCTCTGTCAGTGAGGCAACAGCTTAGTGATATTTAGCTTAAAAACCCCTAAATCTGTAGAGCTACTACTGAAGCCACGGAATCTTCACTAGCAGATTAGAAAATGTGTAATATTGTGATGGAACAGAAAGCTTGTAATAAATTCTGAAAAAGCTAAAAGGTAGAAGCAGAGCAAGGTTGGGCCCCATGTAACAATGGAAGAAAATAAATGGGAAACATTTCTCCATGATAGATACACGTAATTTATACAGCAAACTTCCAAGTTTAATGGATCACTGTACCACAACAATGAGTGCAAATACATGTTTTTGTGGGCAGGAGCACTGCTAAAGAAGCATATTCTGTTTTCATCAGTATGGAATGACACTAAATCACTTCTTTGATGAACGGAAATTTCATTCCATATGTCAGAAAACATTTACGATTTATTACCAGAATCAGCCCAAAACACTTCCCATAATCACAAAGCTCAAGTAATATGTAGCCATTAGACACAGAAAGATATACAAGATTTTGGTTACAACTGCTATTAGCTTCAGATTCTGAAGCTTAATTCTTTGCTTCTGCAGCTTCCTTATCATGCTTTTCCTTTGCCTTCTCTTTTTCCTCCAGTTTTTCTTCCTTTTGAAGCAGTGACATAATCTCAGCAACCTGGCTGGTACCAATATCAATATCTTCTTTGTCAATCAACTCTACAACCTACACGAACATAAAATGAAATTGAGAGTGCATTTAGTTTTTACATGATGGAAGCATTTTCCTATAATAAATTTTGTCAAGACAACAGAAGTGTTCAGCTCTCATGTTCTAGAAAAGTAGCATTTTTTTTCTTACATGGAAGACAAATTCAAACCAAAACCAGTACCTCAAACACATGCAGAGTATTAAAGAAAAGCTAAAATGTACACTAAAAGACCTAGAACTTTTGACTTTTGTGTGTGCAGCACACAAAGACACTTTAAAGCATTAGTAAAACTGACCCATTTATTTTATCTGTTTCAATGGAAAGCTGAGATTCAGTATCTGTTGAAGAAGTTCTTAAGACAGTAATTTATAGGTTTAATTTTATTTAAGAAGACCTACTGTACTAGACAGGCACAAATTTAGAAAAACTTAATAGTAGCGGGCATGGGCCTTTCAGAAAGCAAATGAAAAAAATATTCTACTAAATGATTCCAAATTTCCTTTAAATAGCTTTTTGTACAAATGTATTCTTGGCATATCTCCTCAAGTTCCTAGAATTACTCTGCAATACATGCAGAATTTACAAGTACATTTTATCTGTGTTGCTAAATGTGCAACGACTGTTTAGAACAACAGGGTAATGCACAAGATAATCACTACTGGGGCAGTAGAGAGGAAAAATGTGTTTCAAAAGGCTGATACTGTATTTTCTAGCTGGCCATAGTTTAAATGCTATTTTTGTACCCAGCAGCAGACTGACTTGTGGGAAATTAAGTTTCAGGATAAATCTTAATTTACCAAGTAAAAAAGAAACAAGAAAATGAAGGTGAAAGGCAAAGAAAACCTGAGAATGTTCAGCAAAATGAGAGAACAGGACAAATCAGGCAACAAACACAAGTCATTTACAATGGACTTAAAGGACAACTAGTGGTCTGTTGTCTTTCAAGCACAGGAAATACAGATCTCAATGAAACATCTGAAGTATACAAATAGGCAAGAGAAGCAACCATTTTGTATTGATATGAAATATATCTATGGATGTTATGTCAAGATTTTTGCCAACAGTGGTAGATCTACTCCCTCCCATTTGTGAGTAATAACAAAACTACCACATTTTACAGAACTTGACAGAGACATACAGGAAAACCTAAGCTTTTAAGGTAATGTGGTAATGGACATGGATTTCCCCACCCCCAAAACCAGCCATATGCATTCTCAACATGCTGTTACATAAGATCTATTTACAATACATACCAAAAACCTCACTGGCATCAAGTAAAGACTCTTGCAAAAGACTGCACTATGAATTTATGCCCAAACAGGTCCAATGTTTGAAGGATGGTTAGCCTTATTTTCTTTAAGCAGTCCACACACTTACCTTAACAACATTATCTATATCAACTTGGCCATCCTTGTTTTCATCTAGTGCCTCTGCAATCCTTGTTAGCTTCTCCTCTGGAATCTTCTGAATTTGTCTCATTGCATTAATTAGCTCAGCAATGCTGATGAGATTCTTCCTGAAGAGAAAGCACAAACTCTACATGATAAGCAGTTACTCCAAAGGAAGAAGCTTGACAAAAGGCAGTACTGGAAGCTACTACACTGCAGGATGCTTGTAAAATTATTAATTAATTATTTATAATCCCGAACAGAATGCAAAAAAAGTTACTGATCAGCAGGCAGATTTTTATCTTAGCATTGAATGTCATGCTTTTAGTTTCTGTATGTTTTATTGAACAAATACAAGTACCCAGAAGCATTTGAAATAAAGTTTTCTGTGCCTCCCAGACTGTGTATCTAATGCCCTTTGTCCTCTCACTCCCCATTTACCAAAGATATAGTGCCATGTTTCTGGCATTCTTTTATATTTAGAGGCTGGCTAACAGAAAATCAATGAGTCATAGGAAAGTAAAAGCTGAGAACTAATCACTTGAGCAATTGAACTGTTTTGTTAAATTAGTTTCATTTGCTCCTGTCAAGGACCAGACTCTGAGGGAGGAAAAATGAGCAGGTTGCAGATGTTACACTCACTGATCTTACGAAGTTCAAGCTGTCTGCTGCAACCTAAAGCCCTTGTTTTATTTACATATTATTAATTACAAAATATAATTACATTCAGTACAAGCAGATTCTCATTGTATTGTTAGTTTACAAATTCAGATGGTTTTGATCAACAACTTCTCTGTAGCACCATTCATATGGCTGCCTTAATGCCATTACACAAAATCTGCAACAAATGACTGTTTGCCCTGGGGAATGGAAAACACAGAGCTCAGAAGCAACAAAAGCAGAATCCCTATTTCTGTTTAGTCATGCTCTTTGAGAGCTGGGATACTCTCTTAATGAATCACACAAAATGGTATAAGCATAAACCAGATTAATACAGCATTCATGATCACAACTATGAGAATTTGTGCCACAGTTTCAGGGTATTTCAGTGCGTGTAACAAGCAGTATGTGACTATTTAACACAGGATTGCCTGAAAGACTCTCCAATAATATTAAGACCTGGATAAGTGTTGATAAATGTATTTTGTAATGAAACTATCAGGAAGATTTTTCATGGAAAATCTGTGCATTAAAAAATTGAAATGAAGTAAATCTTTTGGAAAGGAAGTGTGTCAAATGATCTCCTCAGTTCCATTGGACACATTTCCCCACTTGTCTCCAGACACCATAGACCCTTGCAATTTTTTTCCTCCTTTATTACTAAATATCAACAAATATGGACATGCTCACACACTATTGTGCACCTTCCCAGTCCATGGCACAGGGCAAAATTACTGTGTGAGGAGCAGGATTGAGGGGGTGATTTCACCTGTAATCCTGTTAGTGCCAGAGGCATGGGCAAGATGGTAAAATTCTGATCAATACTTCGACTTTCAGAACACCCTCAGAACCTGGGGAATTATACATCCTTTTTTCCTTCATCAGTTCAACCATATTTAGCCTTAGAAGAGAGAATATCTGCAGCACAATTTTGTTAATTTTGTTTTTTAAAATCAATTATCTCAATATTCCAAACAACAAGTTATTCACCAATTCTTTTCTAAACACACATCAGACAAAAGCAAGAGTGAAGGTGGACAGCCAGAGACACATCCAGTGCTCCCAGGTCACTTACCCAGCAGGAGTATCTTCACCATCCACCTTTGCATCTGCTGTCTTTTGAGTTGTTTCTAATTCCACAATAATTTTGTCTATCTGACCAATCATTCTGTTCACTCTCTTTGTCAGTCTCTTGCTTGCCTTTGACTCTTCCACTGCCTCTTCCTCACCAGTTTTAGAAAGCTCCTTTATCTCTTGCAAATCCTAAAAGAAATGGTCAAGAGAGTTAAAAGCTTTTGCTGGTTTGAATTTGCAGCAACAGACACTACTGGCTTCAACCAGCATTTCAAGACATGAGCCATTTGTAGATGAAATGCAATTGTAGAGACATACAAAACCAGATGGAATTAGAACAATAGATTCTAACACTGCTGCCTTTTTCATGCACCCCTTAAATGTTATTTTCCACACCTTTCGTAAGACTGGATAAGGCTCATTTTACTTATGTTGGAAGTTTCTGTAATACTGACATCTACACTTGCTAAGAAAGAACTGCAGCATGGAGCACTCATTCAGCTCCTGTTACCCCAGCCACCCTGGGAACAAGAGCAGGAGCAGGATTCTCATCTGCTGGGAATTACTTTAGTGATAATAATTAAGCTTTGAACATGTTACACAAATGAGGCTCTGCATTGTCACATACAAAGTTCATTTACTCAGCTTTCAACTTCAGACTAATACACAACCAAGAAAGATAATCTTTAAATTTGTGGATCATTTCTGCTAAAATTAAACATGAACAGAAAAAGAACTTTCATGCCCCATTCTTCACCTCATTATACTCCTGGATATCATCCTTCAATTCTTCAAGCTCCTCCTTTTCCTTTGTTAGTGACTTTTTCTGTTCCTGCAGTTTGGTGCAAGCATCACTCAGCACATCAATCTCCTCTTTGGTGATTTCCTCACCCTGTACAGAAAACATACACAAATTAGTGAAAGGCACACTTGTGATCTTCCTCCAAGATTTTCAGTCTTTTAGAAGAAAAGAGAAACTCAAAGATTCTTTTTCCATGTTTGGAGTCACTACTACCATGTAGTCATTTTGAGGCTAATGCAAAGATTTTAAATGGTAAGGCAGTTAATTTGCTATGGTACACAATTTTTTTCAAGTGTACCAGACATAAGTTCATCTAATGTGATTGATTATGTGAGTTTTGGCTATTTGAAATTCCATACCTTATCATCTTATTTTTAGAACATTTTACTTCATTCATTCCTGGGTTAAGCAATTAAAACAACTGAGAAACAATTCACCATATACAAGAAAAGATAAATTACACAACAAAAACCTGAAGTTTGGAAAGTTGAGCTGCAGAAAAGTTATCTTCAATAACCTCTGTGAGAATGAGGATGAACATCCATAGTTTGTGAAGTACACCTGTCTCTTGAAAAGCTGAGAATAAAATATACACAGGCCCATTTCATTTGTAGATAGTGCAAATGCCCCCCAAAACAGGTATATTAATTTCAATAATGCAGATAGATAAAGGAGATGCTCTAAGATGTTTTGTGCTGACTTCAGCTTCTGCATTGGTGAATTTTCAATCCACTGAGTAGTCGTTTTTAACTGACAGAATGTGGTGAGAGGATTAAAAGTGAAGGGCAGACAAACAATTTACCATGGTTCTCACATGAATGCTCTGAATCTTTACATTCAAAAGTATGAAAACATGTGGTTATCCAGATTACCTTAATGCCTTCCAGCACTGGTGCTGTATCTATCAGTGCCTCTGAGTGCACTGCTGCACCTGCCCGTGCCAGTTCTGGTTCAGTATCCATTGCCACCTGGCTTTTTTTAGCTTGCAGAGCAGTTGCTTCAAGATCTGCTGCTGGTTCCACCGCTTTCTAAATTTAAAACACCTCATTAGGTTTCATTTAAAACAACCAAGATACGAGCTGTATTAGCATGAGAAAAGAATGACTTGTCAAAATAGAAATAGTTGCTGAAGTAGACACAAACATTTTTATGAGAAGAGGTTAAAAAACTGCAGCATATTGAGTGATTTCACATTAACATACCCACTTGTATTTAAAGAACTACTTCTGTGAGCTCCTGAGGCTTAATCCACTAATAAAGCAGGCCAGCAGCTTTTATAATCAAATATTATGCAACAACATTATCAGGTTAATGACAAATAGAAAGACCCAAAAATAAGAACATTTAAAATATGGGGTGCAGAAATTTTTTTTAAAAAAACCAAATAAAACCACTACCTTTACTACAGAAAAAGAAGTCTTCTCTTACTGCTCTAATTAAGCAGGAAGAGAAATCAAAGGTAAGTAAGACTGAACCAACATTTTATAGTAAACTCTTGTGTTGCAGTCAGTTTAAATATTCTCTCACATCTTCCATATGTGGATTTAAAGTCCAGTTTCTTGCAGACAATACCCAGAGCAGAGGCAATAACTCATAACATGCTAGTTTTCACATCACTTGACATTTACTTCTCAATAGTTGTGAGCAGAACTTACCATGGCTGCAATTTCAAGGGTTTCTTTGGCTTTCTCTGCAGCTTCAGACATTTTCTTTTCTTCATTTTCTTTTCTGATGGCTTCCTCTTCCTGAAGTGTTGCTTCCAGTCTCACTTTGTTATCTATTTTTTCACCTTCAACTTCTGCCACTTTCACTTGAGCCTCTTTGGCCTAAAAATAACAAAAACAGTCTAACAGAAATGTGTATATATACATACAGGTATTGCTGCATAATGCAAGTTTAGATATCCTGATTGAGAGAGGTAGTACAGGTATGCTAGTGAATAAACTCAAAGCCCCCAGTTGTTACCCTATTTTTGCATTTCTCAGAAAAAAATTATTCTCTTTCTTGAGAAAGTTTTTGGTTTTGCTGGAAACGTGAACTTTTCACCCTGGCATCATACATGTTCTTCATTCTCTTTCTCTCAAGGCTATGAACAATCTACTCTGATAATTCCTCTCCCTACATAACATCATATATTTTCAAGTATTAATGTCTTCATATGGCCCGAAGCATTCATTGGTTTTTTGTAAGTGAAAGGTGTATTTTCTAAATCTTCTTATGCTATTACTGTCTGCTGTCATGTAATCCAGCATTGCCCTGTGTTTGCTTTATCCTCATACCTCTCCACATACCACACAAATTCTGTGTTTGAAGGTCATTCAATAAACCTCTCTATGATTTATTTTTTCAAGGAAAAGCAAGGAACTGAGAAGAACATGTATTTGTCTGGATGGATTTTCAGTCATGACAGTGAAAGTCAGTTACACACTATGCCCATCAATACTTACAGCACTGTCTGGTAATGTCTGAAGGGTTGTTTTGAGCTGATCAGCTGGAGAAAGGGTATCTGGAAGATACATGGCTCTGGATAAAATAAGCAATGAAGTAGGAATTTCCTGGTTGAGGTGCAGATCTAACCACTGTAAGTGCAATGCAAAAAAACAAGTCTTCAATTTCAGGATGTTTTACTCTTTTTTACAGATAAAATCAAGTAAATACAACTACTTTTACCACTACTTGTCAGTCAATATCCTAGCACAGGAACTACAGACTATAACCAGCTAAAAGAATTACAGCCATTGCAATGAAATATAGGAAGATGTATATTGTTTGAAGAAGTATTTCAAGAAGTATTGAATGAATATTTCAACAAGTGCTTTGTTTCACATGCATCTTAAAATCACAGAACCTTTGGGTTGGGTTAAAGATCATCCATCTAGTTCCAAGCCCCTGCCACGGGCAGGGACACTTTCCACTGAACTGTTACTCAGAGCTCCATTCAGCCTGGCCTTCCACACCTGCAGGGATGGGGAATCCACATCTCTGGACAACCTGTGCCAGTGTCTCACCACCCTCACAGAAAAGTATTTCTTCCTAATACCTAATCTACACCTGACCTCCTTCAGCTTAAGGCCATACCCCTCATCCTATCACTACATGCCCTTGTGAAAAGTCCCTCTCCAGCTTTCCTGTAGCCCCCCTTTAGGTACTGAAGGTGCTATAAGGTGTCCCTGGAGCTTTCTCTTCTCCAGGCTGAACAATCCCAACTCTCTCAGCCCATCTTTATAACAGAGGTGCTCCAGGCCCCTGTAACCTACTTAGTGGCCTCCTCTAGACATGCTCCAACAGACCTTCCTCTAAACCAGGCAGCACCAAGAGACAACTGATCTACTTGGAGAAAACTTCATTAGAGCAAGATAATAATTGCCAAGACAAGCTTTCAAAATTGCAAACATATTTTGGATGTGTTTAAATTTAAGTATCTATCTCCATCATCAAAACATCATGGTCAAAAGGGAGCAACCCACAGCTACTACATACTTACAAAGTACGTGTGACAAAAGCTTGTTAAGAAGAAAGACTGTTTTCAACAAGCTTTTCATGAGAATCAAATTCATGAGGATCAAAATGACTTCTTGGAATCAGGACAATAATCAGAGCATCAGAGCTAAGAACTGGAGTTAGGCCTGTGTATTCAGTCTTGCAAAACCACACCTGTTTGAGCTGTTCCTTGAGACGCTCCTCTGTCACACCAAGAGCTCTCATCCCTCGGGCACGACAAGCTGCCTGCAGCTCTTTAACAGTCAGGGTATCAACTCCCTCTTCAGCAATCATCTGCACAATGGAAAGGAAATTTGACCGTGTTAGAGTTCAAAACAGAGGCACCACCAGCACTGCCCAGCCACGCGTTACAACAGCCACTAGAGGCTGCTGCGGTAACACAAAACAGCCTCAGCTGCTCCCACAGCTCCAGCATGGCCAGACAACCTCTAAGCTGGTATTTCTATCAGCTCCCTCACAAATTATAGTTTCCTAGAAATGTTTTTCTTTGTGATATAATTACTTTCATTTCAATTAATGGTAGATTAAAAAAAGGTCAGTGTTTTCTTAACAAATAAGGATGCTTCTGATTTTAAGCTCTTCAAGCCTTTTTGTTCAAAGTTCTCAAAAACAAGACAATTAAAACAGAAAAGGAAAATGCCTAGAAAAACAAACATACATATATCCACACACACTCATTACTGTTATGTGTCAAAATTATTACCCAGTGAGTCAGAATGACTCACCTTGTCATCTGCTTTTATGCTCCTCAACCTCATTGTCAGCTGGAAGCGGAGAAAGTTATTTGTCCCAATCGACTGAAGTTCCAACAATTTACAAAGTGCCACCAGCTGAGGCCTGGTCAGATTGTCCAGGGTCAGCTCATCTTCAAACAGTTTAGAGAACCTTAAGATCTCCTCATTACTGGGTCTTTCACCAGTTTCCCTGATCTGTGAGAAAAAAACAAAGAGATACAAAGCTTTTCAAAGCAAATGTTATGGTTGGGCACTATTTTTAATAAAAACACTCTCCTCGATTGTCAAGCACTTTGCCACAGTTTTGGGATAAGAAATAGCACATAAGGAAGCAATGAAAGAAGTTTTTAAAACAATTTACTTAGGCAAAAGAATTGATAGTGTTGACAGTTTCCAACAACACTGCATAATGTACTTAAGATAGAACTAACAAAACAAAAATTAGATGCACCTATGCACTAAGGAGCAAGTCTAGCTGAATCACATTGCCATGAGATACCTCAAGAAATATATATATATATATACACCTTTGAGTTAATAAATAGCTGCTACAGGAGTCACACTGGCAGGTATTTGTTCTGGTACCATACTTACTAAATACAGAAACACATAAGATAAAGATGAGAAGTAGTAAGTACACCCAATGGCAAAAATTTTGCAACACTGGTGTACCCATGAAACACAGATTAGGACACTTAACTACTTGCTTCTCTCCACGACCACATTTGTTACAATACTCTTTTGGTTTCAATTCTCAGATGTTCTGAAGCACCTCAGTGGAAATGTTTTTGTATTTGAAGTTATTCCAAAGTATAAAGCACTGTTAGGGAAAGGACACTGTATCCTTTGTGATGGCAGGTTCTATGTAACTGCTTGTACAAATGCAAAGGGGTAAGCTTTTCAGTGATGTGTTGCCAATGACTTCCCAGTCATTAAATCCAATTACTGCAAGCTGAAATAACAGTTCAAAGAAGTAGCAGAAAAATTCCCTAATCTCATCAGGTCACAGTAAACCATTATCACCTGTGTACATGTTGATTTTTCTATTTTAAGTACGCCACCAAAAGTTTATTAGTGACATCACTGCATCAAAAATCTACAGAACTTACAATTAAGTACTCTCAGTCTTCGGTCTAATCATAGATACAAAAAATTCCCCCAACATTTCCCAATACCTCTGCTTTTTTAAAATTCTGTAAGGAAAACATAAAACTAGGTGACATCAAGTACAGTTTGAAAACCTAACATTACCTGTACTGCCTGATTTATCATGCCTACCTGTTTTACCTGCAAACTCAAATATTTTAGTGAACAGCTACTGAGTACAGGAAAAGGTAAAAATCAGGAGACAAGATGGCCTTGAGCCCATTAACCTCCAGGATACTTTTGTAGCAGAGAAACCATCTTGAAGAAAGAAAGGTCAAAGGCCTTGTTGTCCCACTTCACCAGCGCCTTCACCACAGGAGCCGAAAATGGCACTTCCAAAAACACAGGAAGTATTTTCTCCCTTGTTTAAAGATGAATTTTGACAGAGCCAAGCACGTGTTTCTCCAAAGTACAAACTGAAGCTTTCTAGTACAAAGCAACAGAGACAAATTCTGGAATTATACAGCACACATGTTAAGCCTGTCTGTATTCAATGGTTCTTGTAGCATCAAATACTTCACCACAGAAGCTGCTGTAAAAGAACAGCAAAAAGGTGGGAAACATTTAAGCTTCTTCTTGCGCTGACATTTATTATCCGGTACAGTGAAATGAGAGCAATAAAGTTTGTCTCTGTGGCACAAATGAGAAATATAAAGCTGTAAAAAGCACACCCACACATATGAAATGCAGGGCTTGAAACTTCTTTTTTAGTCATCAGAGGAACTTGGGACTTCCTCCAGCAAATGCGGAGTGAAACATCATTTATTTCCATGGAAATTAACGGCCAAATGTAAATTCTCAGTAGCAGCTCTTTCAGGAGAAAATGAAATGTTCCGAACATGAAGCATGGCAGTGGCAAGTTCCCAAAGCCTGCAGGGGCAGTGCCTCAGCCACTAACTGCTATAACTAACCACCAGTTACAATGTTCTGCAGATTCAAAAGAACAGAAACAAATGACTTCATAGAGGCTTCAAAGTACACGGACTTGGCAAGAAGTTACTGGATGGCAAAATTTGCCACTATGTAGGTGATCTGCATGGCACTATCAACAACATCTTATCACCCCATACTTTATTCTTAGCTCTGACAGGCAGGAAAAGCTTCAGCTATTTGAAGGGCTTGTAAAGTCCATGTCTGAAACCCCTGGGCTTATGTGCCTTTTTCTGTGCAAATACACACTCTCTCCAAAGGAGGGGACCACTGCCTTTCTTTCAACAAAGCACCTGGTGATGTTGCTGTCTCCAGCTCTTATTCAACAGCCCCACAATCAAGAGAAATCAGAGATAAATACTGTCCTGAGAAGACTTAAGAAGGCATTTTTCATCTCTCCAGGGAGTACCTTACTCTCACCTACAGTCTGGCAAAAGGAAATGCTGTGAAACCTGAAGGCCATTAATGTAGGAGGCAGATGTCTGACACTTAAGTCTCTCTGTCAGCAATCAAACTTAAATAGAAAAAATTTGCACCAAGCACAGCAACCACATTCTAGTCAGTAAAACAACTGTGCACTTGAAAACTGTTTACAAGCAGATTTAAATTCGACAAAAAAAATTTACTTTTCCCCCCCCATTAAGTTCCAATCAGTTAATTAGTAAAGAAGTCTTCTCCCAGTTTTCATACCCCATGTTAAAAAAGAGGTCAAAACCTACGTGAGTAACCACTGAGCACACCGTGCTTCATGTTAGAGTTAACTTATTAACAAATAAGTGAACAAGAAGCAAATGAGCAGAAATATAGTGCTCCTAGAATTGGAGAGTTAAAGCACCAGCTAGAACACCAAAGTTAATAATAGGAAAACCACATAACACTGATAAAAAATAAATTTATCCTAAAATAACTAATACATCATGTTTCTTCAAGCCTAACAAAAATAAAAGTATGTGATGATTACCATTGACCAAAAAACCCCACGAAGTTATTTTTTTGCAGGAAGAGAAAATACATTTTCTAATTTTTTTTACCTTTTGAAAGAATGTTGAAAAATCTTTTGTAACATTTCCCTTGGCTGCTTTATTTTTTAAGGCCATCTCCTCAATGGTGTCTTGAAGGAATTTAGCCAATTCAAGCTTTACTCTCAATTCTTTCTTCAATCTTTCCTCCTGTTAAAAAAATATATTTGTTTTTAAAAGTTCCTGCCAGAAACACATGGACTAAATATCACTTCTGCCCCAGACAAGTTACGTGGAGTAATTCTGGACTTCTGCTATAATACACACATTCCAAGGAGGCATTCACTCTTCTCAAAGATCCCCAAATCACAATGAACAAGCTGAAGAGCTCACTATGTGCTCTGAAAGTGGAAACTTGTGGGGCTCTTTTTGTGGAACAATTCTGAAAAAAATCTAACTAGAAGAAATAAAGTTTAAACAAAAAAAAAAGCACATAATAAGCTATTTAAAATATTAAGTATACATATGAAAGACCTTGTATCAGACTACAAATGTTACAATGTCTATTTTAATACAACCAGACAAATAAAATAGTTGTATTTCTCCTTTGTAGGAGTCATAGAAAATGGAAATGAGGATAGCAGAAAAGACAAGAGAGGCTTTCAACCCTGATAGCTTGGCACCTGCCCATGTAAAATCCAGGATGGCACTGGTTCGTGATTATAAGTTAAAAAATAAGATCTTCAAAATAAGGAAGATAAAAGCACTACCCCAATACTGAAAAAAAATCAACTTTTTTAGAAATTTTCTAATTTCTTTACCAAGAAATTTCTAATTTTACTTAAAAATATCACTGGATTATAAATTCAGACCTGCTTACCTTTTTAGACTTTGTCTCAAATGTAGAGGGAAGCATATTAGGGAACAATTTAAGAGCTACTGGAAGCAAAAATTCCATAAATGGGACAACAAGAAAAACCAAGAAAGGGACCAGGCGAAAAAGATCAGCACATATTCGAAGAAACTGGAAGGGAAAAAAAAATATTGATAAAATTTAAATACTTATTTTAAAATACTTGATTTGATAATCTAATTATCACTTAGGCTCACATATATATATTTGCTATAAAGAAATTTTTAAATAACACAATAAAAGGATATGACAAAGTCAGTTTTTCAGGGTTTTTTTCAAGTTGCTATATACTAGAAAGTGCTGGAGTTTCACCAGTTTTCAACACTATAGAAAGTATTTCAAAAGCCTCACTGTGTCTCAATAGGATTATTGAACAAGTATCTCATTTAAACCTCTTAAAAGCACCTGAAAACAGGAGGTGGTCATTTGTTGTCATTAAAGCTGCTTAACTTCTTTTATGCATCTTTATTTGTGCTCCACCACTTCTTACATGCATGAGCTACTATGGACTAAGTAATCAAGAATAAAATGAAAGATCCCTCCCCCTCTGCCTTATAACAATTGTAATGTACATTTAAATCCAGGGTAATGAGCCCAGCTTGGTAGTTTTTTTTTTTTTCAAAACCACTGCTTTTCCAGAGCAGTAATCCTCTGAAGCAGGCAGCATTTGTTACTGAATCTTGAACTGCATGAAATAAATACTGTCCTTGTGATTTCTGCACACTGACAAATATAAACATTAGGCTGTACAGTCTATTATCAAATCTTCCAGTAACTGTTGAAAGCTTAATAACTTGGTTTATCTTGGGGACTGAAGATCTTCCCTGACTCTACCTCGTTTTACAAAGGAAAAAACTGGTTATTGGGAATCTCATGAGTTCCTAAATCAGAGGTACACTCTGGTACTCTACTGCCACAGCACTGTCATTCCACAACAAGTTTTGATAAACACAGCTGTGAGTGGCAAAAACTGGCAATATAAACACTGTTACAAAAGTAAATCCATGCTCCCCACTCCAGCCCCTCCCCACAGCTCATGGCAATCAAGGGGAACAGCAGCAACAACCAGCACAGATCCCATGTCCTCAGGACTGATTTGCTAGAATACAAAACCTGTAAAATTTCATTCAGGATTTTCTTGCCAGCCAAAATCTTAAGCACTACTGTATATGGAATGCACATGCTCTACAGATTCAAAGTTTGGCACTTTTCTTTGTATATAAAAAAATTCAGTTTCCCAGAAGGGATGCTTTGGTCCATTGTTTACAGGCTTAAGGATTTTTCCATTCATTCCAACAACAGAAGGCAAATGACTACCATGGAGTTAAAAAAAAAAAAAAAAGAGTAAGAAACTTTGGAAGAAAATTTTAAAACTCAGAAGAAAAGTATATCTTCCCTTTAAAAAAAACAAAAAAAACCCACTTCAAAAATTTCTGTCGAGTACAGAGTTCCTATTTTTCCCCAGTCTCTATTCTCAGACAGTGCGTGCAAGTATTTCTACAAAATCCATATCCAAGGAAGCAGTTTTACCACCGGATTAAGCCAACCTAATGCTAACCTGAGACGAGGTATAAAGAGCCATGAAGGTGCACTGGCAGTCACACCACTGATCCAGCTAAAACTGACCCATAAATACACACACAGACAAGGGAAAAAGGATCAGTACAACCACGCGGGGGTGGGGCGGGAAAACTTGATTTAAACACCAAGCTTTTCACAGCAGCGCTGCCCTGGATCAGCTTTCACAAATCATGGAACTGCACCCTCGGCTAACTCAAGGAAAACAGCTTTATGCAGGAACCTAATACAATGGTGTACGATTACACACACAGCATTTGGCAGCACAGCACGAGAACCTTGTGACTACTCTGTGTCTGCTGCTACAGCTCGTGTATTCCACTCTTCCTTCCTCTGCAGGGAAGAGTTTGTAAAGCTGGCGGGCTTGCCACAAACTCCGTTGTGTTTGCCACCTCACTGCCGTGTCCTGAGCCACCCTGCTGCCGGAGCCAGCACTAGAGCAGTTAGTTTAAGAGTAAGTATCATGTTTCACTTCTTCATGCCTTCTCTCCTAAGTGTAGACGTGTGACCCTGCTGAATCCAAACCCTGCCAGCAATCCTACAAGCAGAATTTTGGAATTGACTTTTAGTTTACATAAGCAATAGGGCCCTTTGCATTAGCCATGCTGCAATTGCTTGTTCACGTGGTTAGATTACTTGGATATCTTTCCATTATTGCCTCCAAAGAGGAAGGAAAGGGCAGGCAGAAATAACTCATTTGTCAGTCTGCATGAAGATAAGATTTCTCTAGGACTGTCAGCTCATGTGCAGTTTAATATTTTTAAAGCAGTATATACTTCAATTTTTATTTTATAGTTTTTGAAGTTCAGGAGGTAATCCAGCACCAAAATGTTAAGACTTCTTTAAATCAGTCAGTATACTACAATTTATGATTCAACTGATTAAAAAAATGAGCTGTGTTGAAACAAACTTGAAATAAGGTTTAAAAAACCCCAAAAGGGTTTTGTTCAGCTGCAGGCTGGTTTGCTTTTCACTGACCCCAGGTTCTGAGCCTACCTTTCCCCCAACTCCAGAGACAGGACATCCCCTTCCTCCAAATACAAAAACCACAAAACCTAGATTGAGAAACTAACATTACTGTAGTTACTAAAACTATTTTCTCTACCTCTCCTACACTGGATTTGCATAGATCATACATCATTAGATAAGAGACAGATTAACACCAATGTAAACATTAATTTATATCTGCCAACAAATAAATGTCCATTTCATTTAAAAAAAGAATTAATATCAAAAGTGAACATTTGCACAAAAAAATCCAGGAAGGCCAAACACCAGATCACTACTTAAACATGAAGAAGACAGCTCTATCGTCACTAGATAACAAAATCAAAAGATAATCAAATGAATAAATCCATCTATTGATGGAATATTACTGCTGTTTATGTAATTTCTCAGAAGTATGGCTCGCTAAACATGAAAGAGGCAGGAAAATCAATGGTTCCAATCTTCCCCCTGGAGAATTTCCGATTCTGTTTTAAACCAGGAATTAATTTGTCTCGCTTGGCTTTCCAAGCTCCTCAAAGCTCTCAATAAGCCAGCACAAGCCTGAACTGCTACTTCAAGAAGTCCTGCAGTCCTCACCTTCCCCTATCCTCAGTTACTCTTTCTGGCACTACATAATCCCCTCTCACGTCAGCACAAATAGTTTTATTTATTGCTGAGCAACATCTCAGCTGGATCAGCTGCCAGGCATTCTCTGGTACCAGCCAAGGAAGATGGCAAAACTAAAGGGGCACGAGGATGCTGAGACCATCAAGCAGCACAGCCCGAGAGGAAACCACACTCACCCACAGACAGAAACTGCTACACGTGCCTGTAAAAAATTTTGCTACTTGTCTAACCTTGTGAATTTAGAAGGAACTTTTTCATACTGCCTTTAAGATATGATGGGTTTTAATTACACATCAAATTGTTCAAATGGGAGCAAGTTTTATCAGGAAATGATAAAAACAATGAGCAGATATTTGTATTTTTGATCATTTATTAGAAGTTTTGAGGGCAGAGATGTGAACCCAGCACATTGTGTGTGCAGGTGTACAAACTGCACACAGGCAGCACTGTGCACTCCTGCCCCAGAGCACACACACCTTCTGCTCTCCAGCTTTTCTTCTAGAACATCTTTGCAGCAACAGCTGAAATGTGTTTTTCATAATGGCAGGAAAACAGACTTGAATTTTTAATCCCTATAAACTGCTTAAACAGCTTGTCCTCAAAAACAGTAAAATGAGAACTGTCAAATCAGCATGTTTAATATTTTGCCAATAAACTGAAGTTGAATATCAATGCATTCTTTATAAAAAAAAAGAGAAATTAACTATACCAGCTTAATATTTTGCAGTCTGTTCATAAATTAACTTGTATCTAATCTTTTTAAATATCCATATAACCTTCCATTCTAATTCAATATGCCTATTTCTTCCAAAACCTGAAATTACTACTGAAATACACATATATTACTCAAATTTGAAAGCACTCACATTTTGCACTCCATTTGTCATCTCCCTTTTCTTTAAAATTATCAGTTGCATTTTTTCAGTTTCACAAATGTAAGCAACATGCCATAAATAAAGGAAATATATCTAGGCTTAAATTATTTCAGATATATTTATAACTGAGATAGTACATTATCAATCATGCATTTCAGCCTGCAGCTCTTATGCCATTCAAAAGAGCCCCATGAAGCAACAAAGAGGAACAGAATTGGCACAGATACAACCTTTACTACCAGTGTTTTCCCACTATTTTTCCAGCTGGAGTGAAAAAGCAGACTGTATATGGCACATGGCTGGGAACATGGGAATAAACCACAATTGCTGCCCATGTGACAAAACAGAAGAATCCTCTGCTGTTCCAACAAGAAAATAGCAAATTTATCTTCAATAATGGGGAACACAAGAAAAAAGTTTTGGGGTAATACCCAAAAATTTTAGCGAGGAAGGAGGAAACACACTAAAGAATTTTCATTCTAGGAACAGAAGAGAACAGAAAGAACTGAGTTCTAATAAACCAGAGCAACCACCCAGGACACCCAAAGGAAATTGGTCTTTGCTCAGTACCTGTCTCCGTTCCCGACGAGACAAAGTGTTTCCGTGCAGGATTCTCCAGAGCATCCTCGCCGCTATTTTTGTGTCAATCCACAGCAACCGAAAGCCGTGGTAATAGTGCTTCAGTTCATCCACAATCCTCTGCCCAAGAGATTTTTTGACAACTTCCACTTCTGTTGGACTATAGACAGGACCTCCTTCTTCCAGCTTCTTGTTTTTGTCCTTTAAGGACTTCAGTGACTTTTCAACTATGGAGTCATCTTGAAGGGGACGTGAAGAATGCCACCACCTAACTGGAAGGTACTGGGGACCTAAAACACCCACGGTTGCTAGTGGCGTCCATGAGCCAGAAGAGCTCGTAAGAGCAAGGTGTATTTGCTCAGATCCTTTAGTCCAACAACAATAGTGAGTTTTTTTGGAGTAGGCATAAACAGGAGGGACACTAGTGCAATATTTAAAGTGTACAGTCCTTCAAAAGAAAAAAGCATTCAAGAATTAGCAACAGATCATCAGCTATTTTTATATATATATATATTTGCACATATATATATATGTATTTATAAAACATGAGAGTTAAGAAATATCTACTGCATATTTAAGGGAAAAAATAATTTTTGACTCTTAAAACCAATGTCTATACACGAAAAGAACACTTGGCTCTACTTCATGACCCAAAAAACCCCAAAATTAACCTGCAGGGAATTTTCCGTTGTATGACTTTGAAAAGGTAGTTTGTTTTACTCCAATTAAATAAAGAGCAGCCACCACATGTTCTTTCCATTTAGAAAGCTACACTTGAAAACTGATATGCAAATTCCTAAGTAACATAAAGTACCTTCTATTAGTTCTCCTGTTTGTGCAAAACACTTGAGAAGAAAAAAATAGAAGTTGCATACTTGGGATAGGTGCTGAGTCAGAGAATTAGTACCAGAGGAATCCAGTTCCATTAGAATTCCTCTCTTACTATCTCCACAGTTCTCCATAAAGGTTTCTTTATTCAGCAGAACCTTTTGTAAAAACTTCCATCATGGTACTGAGCTGGGACAGAGAGAACCAACACTCTTCTACCATGTTCAGAACTTTGATCTTTTCTTTAATTAAATGTAGACTGAAGTTAGCAGGGAAGCATTGCTCAAACACCACTAACACTCCTTATACATACAGAAGAACCACTTGCTATATGCAAGTAGGATTGTACATACTTTTAATAGAAGATGGGACAAAAATAAAATAGTAGATAAACTATTTCATATAAATGAGTTCCATTAGTGTCCCTGAAACTGAAATACTGGCATTAAGACATCTACACAACAGAAATGACTGGGGTGTTTTCTTCATGGAGCCCTTGTACCACCAAAACAAAACCAGAATGTGTTTTTGTCTTCAGTCAATGAACAGGAAACAGGTGCAAGTGGCTTTACATGTCTTAGTAACATTTTAAGGAAAAAAAGGTTTATCATACACTTGAAAGTGTTAGCCTCACTCACTCAATTTTCAGACAGAAACACTTTTTAAATTTAATTATTACACGCTCAAATGAGTTTCAATTTACTTTGACGGTTCCTTCTACCCAATGTTATTCACATAGAGCTTTGTACAAAAAAAAAAAGACTAAATTATCACTTTTTAAAGAAACACTATTTTCTAGTTTAAACTGAAGTTTTAGCATCGGACCATTCAGTGGTCAGACAACTGCTGGAACATACAGAGTCTCTTGGCTAACCAGAAAATTACACATTTGCACAGATATTAACTAATAAGAATTACAGTTTAATTAATTTAAGAAAATAAATTACATATTCAAAACCAGATTAAAACACTTGCATAAACCAATCCACCCTGACTCTAAGGCATTTCCCAAAAGAAGAGCTCCAGGCCTACAAGCCAAGTTCCACCTACATACATTGACACTCTTCTACATGCAGACAGAAAGAAAGCTCTGACAGCAGAACTGGTTCTGAGACTGCAGGGAATAAAAATTTTGCAAGGAATGTGCCTCTCTGAACACACTTTCACAAGTGTGTGAAACACAAGTGTGTTTCTTTCTTTTCACAAGAAGATGTCAGACACACAATTTCTATCCCATCTGTCCTCAGTACTTATCACTAGAGTCTCCTGCATTCAGATCTGGGTCATGTGGGGTGTGAGCATTAGTTTGTTTTATTTTAAGCAGCAACGTTTCATTAATAGCAGCTTTGGTTAGGAAAAGAAAACAACCATAAAAAACAAAACAAACTAAAACCAAACCAAAACAAAAATTCCAAACCAAAACAAAAATCCCAAACCAAAACAAACAAAAAAACCCCACCCCAAACCTTCTCAATAGAATAAGATTTTCTGTCCAAATATTCTGCTGCTCATTTCATCACAGAATCATAGAATAGTTTGGGTTGGAAGGGACCTAAAGACCACAGTTACAACCCCCCTGCCAACAGGAGGGACACCTTGGACTACATCAGGTTACTCAGAGCCCCATCCAGCCTGCCCTTGAACACTTCCAGGGATGGAGCATCCACAAATTCTCTGGGCAACCTGTTCCAAAAGCAAAGAATTTCTTCCTTATATCTAATCTAAACCTACTTTCTTTCATTTTAAAGTTATTCCCCCTTGCCTTGTCACTCCATTCCATTGACAAAAGTCCCTCTCCAGCTCCCTTGTAACACCTTTAGGTACTGGAAGGTGCTGTAAGGCTTTTCTGGACCTTCTCTTCTCCACGCTGAAGAACTCAAACTTTCTCAGTCTCTCTCCACAGGAGAGGTGCTCCAGCCTAACAGGTTTAAAACCATAATTTTCCAGCTTCCCGAGAAAGGAATCCTTATATACTAGCATACTAAAAATAGACATTTGAAAATGCTTTACATATTTGAAAAAAAATTAATCATAATTAATTCTACAACAAGTGATATAGAACTAACATGTTTAAAAAAGAATTGGTTTGTTTTGTATTAGAGCGTTGTGTCTAGAGACACATCCTTATATCAAAATGAAAACTCAGGAAATCAAAGAATAGCCCCTGCATCCTGAGCAGTTAGTTTATAAATGAACTACAGAACCCATATTTTAACATTCCAAGGAAAGGCATTAGGAAATTCTTATCTACGAGTATGGTTTGTGAGCCAAGTCAGGAACAGAGAATGGATTCTGCCAACATTCAACTCCTTCAGTTCCATAAGGGCACACAACAACTGGGTTTGTTTTCAGAAGAGGACACCATCACCCAAGGCTGCAACACACAATAAACTCCTTTCTTTGGTTTAAGAGAGATCCCTCTCAGATGCTCGACACTCTTATCTGCAACAATGATTTTCAGCTAGCTGTAACTGAATGTTTACTCCATGGAACTCCGTGGAGAAAGTATGCAAGAAGCTTATCAGATCCCGTTATGACACCTGGAATCACCCAACATAGAGATTAATATTCTACTGCTCCCATATCAAGAGTGAAACAAAAAGGAAGGAAGTGGGCAAAAAGAGGAAGATTTCACTTTCTTTTTCCCACACACAACCAATCAGGTGAAGCAAGGAATACTCAGACTTCCTTTAATCTGTCATTAACACAAGCTGAAGCTAACATTTTAGCACTTCATCTAGATTTATACCTACATTCTATGACAGTGTACTAAGTGATAGTTCAGAAAAATGTTGATATTTACTCACATTTTGTTTGCCAGCCTCAGAGATGTACAGCTAAGACACGCCCGATCTCCCAAGTTACCTAGAAAAACACCAATAATTAGCACCAATTCTGAAATTCAGGAGGACATTTATCCATGTAGTGAACTGCACACAAATACATGAGTGAGAAGATTGATCTTTACATAGAAATGGCTATTACTGAAAGCACAAAAAAGGTGTTGCTCAACATGCAGAGTCAAACTGTGGATGCGGGAGGCTGGTTTGCTCTTGTTCAACTGCCTGAAGACAAGTTTCCAAGTCCCTCAGGCAAGAAACTATATTGCAGAGGAACTTCACTGAAAGCAACTGTAATTTTTTAACAGCTCTACGACAACATAGTATCAGATGATCCCAAGGAGCCCTTGCCAAGTGTTTAGTATTAAAACAGCTTTTTGTTTTGTTTTAAGCAAAACAAATAAAACACAAGCAGGAACCTAAAGACACTTCACTAGAGCGGTGGAAGCACAACACCATTTCAATACATTGCTGTCCATTTTGATTAGAGCCTGGTAAAAACAGGCCTGGCCCATGAGCTCTCTGTAAAGGATACAAATTGTCTGAGAGTTGAGAGCATAGGAAAAGTTAGCTTTCCAGAAAACACTGCATCCCTCAATATGAATTTTATTTGAAACACTACCTCAGAATCAGTCCTAATAGTAGCTAATAAAGCCCAAAAGAAGGGCTGACACCTATATAGGAGCACCCTCTATCCAGGTACACAGACAAACAGCATCCATTCTGGAAATAACTTGGGAAGACCATCAAATCATAAATCATCTAAGTCATGTGCTTCAATAAAGGGCCATGTTTGTTTCTGACCATGCATAAACAACAAAAACGCTACCTAGTGGCTGCACACGATCAACAATCACTGAAAGTCATCTCGGATCCCACTAGAAAGGAATTCATCTTCCTAAAGCAACTTAAAAAAATAAATCTTGTATCAACACCTTGCTACAGTAACTCAATGGGTAGCTACTACCAAGAGCAAAAACACTTCTGGACATATCATAAAAAAATCACACAAGTAAGATTTCAAATGTGTTGTCTCTTTTTGACCAATCTTTTCAGAATTCACTGTAACCTAAATAAAATTGGAAGGCTGGAAAGACTAGGCATACTATGGTTTGTTTCTCCCATGTGGAACCTACCATTTCTGGTCAATCCTAAGAGACAGCAGGATACAAAGGTCATTTGAAAGGTCTGTGGTACCCTTTCCCAACATCAAAGCCAAGATACAGCCTATGACAGAACCTGTACCCGAGAAAACACCACCCAATGCTGATGACCAAAAGCCTTCCCCAACAAAATACCCTAATTGGTAGGGGAAAAGAGATGCTGCCAAAATCAGGGACAATCAGAAGTTACAGAAGACAAGTTAACTTACCTGAGGAAAATCTTGATAATCAAGGGATGCCCCATGCTAAATGGGCTCCGAAGTAATTACAGCAAAAGGTGTGGCATTATCACATCAAAGGATTTACACGTGTGAAGTTGTATGAAACTCTAACACTCACTGCCACTGCAAGCAGAGCCAGGGAAAAACTGCCTCCTTCTGACTCAAAAAGCAAGCCCTGAGAATCTGTGAAGGCACTGTGATACTCCCCAACATTTACAGAAAGAACAGTAGCTAAATTACTTAACCCAGAAGGACATTGCTGACCTCAAGGAGCAGCTGAGCAAAGCCTAGACATACTCAGTGTCTGGAGGGATAAGCCACAGCACAGAAATCTGTCTCACCTGAGTGCCAGGAAGCCCACAAAGCCTTATGTGCCTAAAGCAAGAGTCCTGCTAGGAGAGGACATTGCCTGCTATGGACAGGTGCCCCTAGAACTAAGAGGGATGATCTGGAGCTCAAAACCAGCTTGGGTTTTCTTAGATAAAACTACATAACAGCAAGACACTTTCACTTCACTTACCTTCTTTCCAACCATGCTCATTAAATGTTAAGGAATGGGTCAAAGACCAAAATTCCAGGATTACCATAAGAAAACATGCTGACTAAGCTTCTTGTTGCACAGCATGTTCAGAGTGTGAACAGGCCCACAGAAAATGTTAATTCCAACTTTGCCAGTTCTGGCAAGAGCTCTTTAGGTTTTGCAGTGTCTCTTATAACCATGTACTTAGCCCTGAAATAAGAGATATACTTCCTTCATAAAAAGCAAAGCCCATAATCCTTGCTTCTGGGATAACACAGACATCCAAAAGCATCTGAACAAGGTGAATGTTGCTATAACCATACTCAACACTGTTCATTTAAGTAACCTGCATTGGCTTAGTAAGAAAGAAGAGGAGTATTGCCAAAGAAGCTGTATATTAACATGTTCTTCATGGAAAAGAAGTAATGGGAAACTTTATACTTGAATTTAACGAAGCATCAAACCCGAAGTTTTTAATGTAGAATAGCCACATTGTTACTATGTTTAGAATTTTTAAAAATAAAATGCTATCATGAAGTAAGTCCCTAAAGAAGTGTAAGCTTGCAGTACTTAACAGTCTGATCTTCACAGGAATAACATTTAGGATTCTTAGAAGCACTTAGCTTTAACTTAATCTTAGACTACTTACACATAAAGCAAAGAAGATGAGCTAAGTAAAGCAAAACACTACAGAAAAAAATACACCATACAAGTATGCATTAATAATAGACTAACACCCCAAATGAAAGCATTGGTTGTATCATAACCACAGAGCACCAC
>JANPWX010000653.1:1999544-2014561 GCA_024734555.1 Trochalopteron elliotii | reverse complement strand
TCTGAAAATTTCTCAAATAGATACAGTTTAAATGTACTGATTTATTTTGTTTGTTTACCAAGCATTGTGAAGTAATGCTTAAGAAAAGACTAAGAATTAAAAATTTTCAAGTATTTATACAAACTGCTCCCACATAAAAAGGCCGAGTGACTGTAGGTAACACATGGGCCTTCCACAGGAGTCAGTTTTTGTTTAAAAGAAAAACATCATCTACTCCAGCCAGAGCAACAGCCCATGAGCTCACAGAGGAAACATTTATCCCCAGAATAACGCACAATACCACATAGTTACTAGGGTTGGGGGTTTTGTAAAAAAACCCAAAACAACTGCTGCACAGTCATTTTAGACCTAGTTCTTAAAGCAACCATGTTGTCTGGAAAAGTTGTCAGCCATCTTGCTGAAAAATCTGTTTTGCAGCAGGAATAGAATAAGAGAAACTAAAAGAAAAAAATATAAAGCTTATTTCTCGATGGATATAATAAGGATCTGAGAATCATTAAAATAAATGAAATATTTGAACAAAACTAAGATTACCATTTCATGTTAAATATATCTCCCCCCCAGATAGTAAATAGAAGCAAAAGCAAGGTTGGAGTTGTCTAAAGCACTTCAAAACAACCTCCAAATAAAAGGAAATTTTGATGGTTGTTATAGGCTGTGTAAATACTGAAATATATATTTTATTGCTGTATGAGCAGATACAGTGATATCACAAAGGCATGACTGTTTCACTTGTCTGAAAGAGGTATGGTGCATAAGACCTATAAAAGCACAGAACAAGCCTAGGGCTGTGCATTACTTGCACAGACATGACAAAGGGGCAGATGAATCTATAATTCTTATTGAGGAAGTTTAGAAATCTATCTAGAAATTGGGGGGCAAATGTTTATATGGACAGAGAGGAGAACTGTAAGTTTGTCGTCCTTTCCCTGAACACATGGCCCAGGAAGCACTCCTCGATCCTGTTGATGTTTTTGTGGATTGAGAGCAGCTCCCCCCTCTCCCAGCTTGAGGTGCCCTGTATGTAGCTTGTAGCAGTGGCCGTGTGACAGCACCACATCTGTGACACTCCTGCCAGAGACAGACCTGGCCTCGGTTCCCCACGACACCCTGATGACAAACGGAGCTGGCAGCAAGGGCCGGGGAGACGGGATTGAGGGCTGGAGGGGGAGGAGGTGCAGTGTTTGATGCTCTGGGCTGTAAGTGGGAGGAGGTGGGGGCATAATTAGCATCCGATGAGTTGGGAGGCACCTTTGCCATTTCACTGCTGCAACATCGTGTTTGTGTACACGGTGTGTGTGACTCAATAAGCTACGTACCAGTACAGGTCCACAGACAGTCCTTAAAAGTAGAATTATGCTTTTAGGCTGTAGAATCGGTTTCCATGGCAACCTCAGGTTGTCTCCTTGAATAGGTTTAACAATACAGGATTAACCTCATCTTTATTCACCAGTGTTCAGTGTAAATCTAAAGAAAGAGGGGGGGAAAAGGACATTGCTGTGTAGCAAGTTGCACTAAGTTTCTACTCCAGGGAGAAAGCCAACAGATTATTAGTAGTTAAAAAAAAAAAAAAAACTTCCATTCATTATCAGGGATTTTTAGGAGAGATTCATGGGATACTGAAGCCTGTTGCTCTGTTAGTGTTACACCCAAAGGTAAAAGTTCAAGTGGTGGCTGGATTGCAGATTTGCTGTGTGTATGTCCAGGTCACAAGTTCATTCCTGTCTGTAAATGTGCCAAAAACAAGCGGCACTGGCTACACATTAGCACAGAAACAGGCTACACATTAGCACAGAAACACACTGCCCTGAAAGGCCATGCAGAGAGTGCTTTGATGGCAATAATGTGCTGCAAACAGTCATTCCCCGTCCAAGGATAATTAACTACCTGCTCAAATTCAAGTCAAAAAGTGGTATTTTAAAAGATTGCTTAGGCTTGACCCAAATTAGCAACACAAAATGCCATACAAATAACATATTAGGTTATAATTAGTTAAATTTGGCATGCAGGCAGGCAGGAGCACAGCTGGGGGAGCAGAAACGGGTAATTTTGAAAATCTTTCCAAATTGAGTGAAAAGCGTTTGCAGATCAGAAAGAAAACCACCGAGGTTCTCCCTTTTCCCAGCAGATGGAGCTTATGTGAAACAAACAGGCGGAGAAGCTGCGGAACCACCGCACAAAGTGAGATTGAGGCACTGGGGGAGCACATGGGGAGAAAGCCACAAGGTTCTGGCCAAGGTAGGATCAAGCAGAGGGAGGGAGGGCAGGCAGTGTTCAGGCTATGTGCACAACAAAAAAAGGGTGAATGTAGCTATAAAAAGCAAATGGATTTAGACTTTGAGAAATAGGGAGGGGGAAAAAAAGAGTCTCTAGTGTTACAAACACACCTGTTAGCTCCAGCTGATATGAGAAACACTGAGATTTTGCAGCAAAATCATCAATGCTGTACTTAAATAACCTGTTGTGCCTCTGAATGAATTGGTTTGATTTTATGAATGACAGGCTTTAAAACTATGCATTTAGAGTTATTCTTTGCCTCCAGGATTTTTTAGGCTGTAGGGTTTGTAAGTTCCTGTCTGTAATTAGAAATGCAGAAAGCCAACAATCCTATGTCATTGTCTGCCTCTCAGAGTTAGGTCTATAAGAAAACACCAAATGTTGTGTTACTGTCAATAAAAGCCCTAAATCTGCCACCACTGCTTTTATGCACCTATCAAGAAGCAAGACAAGAAATGCATGTGACTGGGGAGGCTCTCCTCCACCCCATCCTGGATTTTGTAGACTTGTTCCTACACTTCTTGTCTATCACAAAATTCCTGGTGAAGTCAGGCAGTGTTATAGGAATATTGGAAAGACAGTAGGTCCCTGCAAAACGAGATATATTTCAGTTTGTGTCCATTAAAGAAACAGCAGAAGGTTAACACACCATGTTAGGAGAATTTTTACCTTTGTATTCTAAAAAGGAGAAGAATGTTCTACTTCCAAGGTCCCTTTTAATGGCAGCATTGTAATTTTCTATAGCAATTTTGCAAGGCTGGGACTGCTTATGGTAAGTACTGGTTTGGAGGGGAGCAGGTTACAGCCAGCACATGCACACAGCTGTATATGACTTGGTGCAGGGAAAATGCAACATTGTCCCCCAGGCATATTCGTGCTTTCTCTGCCTCAGAGGAGGTGAGCAGAGCTAAGCATTTCTGTTAAAAGAATAAATGAAAAATATTGAAGATGGATGTGTTCATTTGCTGAAGCCTGATGCTTAAAATTCCTGTGTAGAATTTAGCCCTCTCAGGCCTCTGCTGTCATTACCTCTTTCTTGCTGGTTTTGCTGATGATCTTATCAGTCCTGGCTCATATTTTTCCCTTACAGTCAGCCTGAATAACCCTACTGGAATGTGTCTTTACAACCTGTGAATTCACTCTCTCTTATTTACCTTTCAGCTCTAAACCTTCTACCTTTCATAATCCAGACCAAGCTTGTAACACAGATCTCACACTTTTTCATCCTGTTCTCCTTGACCTGACCAACACTCCCCTCTTCCATGCTGCTGTACAATGACCTCCCCATTCCAGCATACAAGCCCACAGCCCCTCCTTTATTCAAGTCAAAGAGCTGCTTTTCTCAAGAGGCCTCCCCACAGAGATAATGAAAAGCAGATTAAGAGATTTTAAAAAGGAGTTGGTTCCTTTGGAATGGTCAGTGCACTTTCCCTTTCTACAACCATCCTCTATACTGTAAATTTTCCAAATCAGTGTTTGTCTGGATGTCTGTGCCTTGACCTCAGCAGGACCTAAGCTCTTGGGCCCCAGTCCTGCACATGCATATGTGTGCCATGTCCCTTTGCTATCAGAGACATTCACAGAGAGTGGTAAAGGAACAGTGCAGTTATGTATTTGTAAAACCAAATCCTGTTGCTTGCCAGATAGCATCATAAGTGTCTTGGACACAGATAAAAATTAACATTTTAATCTTTGTTTTTGTGAGACAGAAAGAATGGTAACCTCCAAGGCAAGTGAAGTGGCAGGTTTGATGACAACACTTGATTTGTAGATATATGAGAATCTTGAGGGGAAATACCTGTTAAAATGTGATGTGAAGCTATAGAAAAACAACAAAGAGCCATCAGCACAAGTACATCCCAGTGGTGCTTTGCCAGTATCCTGCCTTTTTCTTGTGCGGCTGAATTTCAGGCACCAGAAACAGAAGACGCTTTGTCTGGCCTTTCCCATGTAATCAGCAACCTCTCTCCTGCCTATCTTAGGCCTCTATTCACTTTATTACTATTATAGTATTCCCTAGAGACAGACTTGGGAGGCATTCACCCCCAAACATCCTGTTACCTTCAAGGAATTAGGTATTTTCTCAGTAACACATGATATGCTTTAATCCTGGTTGCATGTTGCATGTATAAAGCGTGGCTAGCAAGTCGTGTATGTAAGAAAATACAGAGTTGATGTAAAAGAGCTTTACCATTGGATTTGATCAGTATCCAGGGGAAGTGAAGTGCCCCAAAGCATGCACTGTCCTCTGAGAGCAATTTCAAGAGGGAATTTTGTGTACAAACCGAAGGGTTAGCTGGGGTCTGCAAATTCTAGCAGTTCATCAGCTGGATAGAGTGAGAGGAGCTCATTGGGACTAATCTGTGCAGCAGGTAAAAGTGCAGCCTGCTCATCAGTCAGGGTGGCAAGCCCCACACTCATTCCAATATGACACATATCAGTCATTTTCTTTTCTAATCACTAATGCAACAGCTGAAAAAGAAAATATGCCCAACAGATATCAACAAAAAGCTGGCTCAGCCAGCAGTGCTTGCGTGTTGTCCCAAGGGAACAACCTCCTCCCCTCTGCGAGGCCTCTCCTCCCAAGGAACAGACATCTAACTCTCCCTGAGTGGGAAGCCTCTTTCAGCATGCCAGCTGGGAATCAGGGCCCTGGGCACAATCCCAGCACCTGTGCCTGGTTTTCTTACAGAGCACAGCCAGCTGCTCTGCTAGGTCGGCAAATGTCCTCTGTACCCTATTTCTTCTCTGAGGATTGCTTTGGATAAGCAATGAGAATGTGTTGCTTGTATTTGGATTTTTGCAAATTCATTGTTTTACATTTACCTTAACCTGATTTGTTTAAGGATCATATCAGGCCACTGATAAATGAAGTCATGCCATGTTTTTAATAATTATTAAACCAGGGTTATTGAACCAGTAGTGCCCAGAACCTCCTGGTATTTTTGAGGGAATTTGAAGGTAAGCAGGATGTAACTGCAAGCCACTTTGGAAACTATGACATGGAGTTTGTGAGGAAGAAGTGTTTTTGATGGCTGGTGTTTATCAGCAAACTTTTCTGGCATTGCACGTGGTAGCAGAGAATATATATGACCCTGAGGGTTCACAGGCATTATTAGATAATGGTTTTGGCTCTAACTTAGTTCATGGCATGTTAGACTAGTCATTTCTATATCTGTGACACCAAACTATCAACTGCAAACTTCCTGTGTGGAAATAATTATGCAACTCTTCCAAGTTCCCATTATGTTCTTCTGTATCCAACAGTTCTTATGCAGAAAGGCAAGGTTAGAGTTAAAACTATTTTCACTGCTAATAGCTTGACTCTGAAAAGCCTTCATATTATTAAAAAATCCTAGTATAAGTGGAGCCAGAGTGGGGTTAGAATTCTGTCTGTACTACAACAGGAAGCAGACATATAGAGGTCTGGAAAATAATGAAGGTGGGAGGAAAGCGAATAAAAAATGGTTATTATTGCTGCTCATAATGCCATATTAATTAAACCAGTTTATCTGGGAGCAGGGTTTAAAAAAGAACAGAAGGAAATATATTTTCATATAAACTCATTGCCTCCAGATGTTCTAAAACCCCAAAATATAAATAAATAGGCTCAACAAGAAAATAGACACACTCAAGGGAGCTAGGCTTAATGAAGTCCCTGACACATGCTTGTCTAGCTGCAATGTCCTCTTTGGAAATTAGGAAATCCCTAAACTATTGATTTTCAGAAGCAGGAATGACACAAATGGGTAGGAGCTACTTTTCCTATAACCTGTTTCCAATTGTAAGCATCCATTACTACTTCCTTTCTTGGTTTCCCTTGAGGAAAGGACATGCCTAAGCCTGCTTTGAATGTTAAAAGCTTCCTCTGTTCTGCACAAATAGAACTAAGAGACCATAAATAAACGCTGTGAGATGCAAGTCCTAACCTGGAACCAAGGAGGTGTTTGAGGGGGACCAAAGGGTCACTGTCAGGAGGTCTTGAGGCACTTGACTGAGTCATGCATGGCTCACCCCATGCTGGGGGCCTATGGCAGTTTGGTTAGTCCTAGACAAGCACTGCACTGTTTCTGCCACCTTTAAACTCCATGTGTTCCTCTCACCAACAGAACAAACATGTTAATAAAGGTGGGGATTTTTTGTGTAGAAATACCATGAAAGCCAGGTCAGAAAGGGAAGAGATCTCAGCCTGCTGGTAACTTACACAGAACGAAACTCTACCAAGGAAAGGAACTTGCATCTTCTCTTGCTTTACAAAGTCCAACTTCTGCCATAATCCACCTGGCAACAAGTTACAGTCGATCTCCCTCTAGTGGGTAATTAATTACGCATAAAAGCCACAGCAAGACTGAGATGTGTTAAAAATCTGCCTTGCACTTGCTTTCCTTCATCTCCATTCTTCAGCTGGCTTTCTTCTTTTTTCATCTGTGATCTTTCTCACACATGCATTATGTGTTTTCTTCATACCCTCCCTGAACTTTGTGTCTGCTCCTTCTCCATGCTCGTGCTCTGTGAGGAGTTGGGCTGTTTGAGGGGTTTCTGTTTGACTTTGGTGTAAGTGGAAACGAAAGTAAAGAAGCGCCAAAGAATGAATTTTAAATGAAATATTCTAGAGATTAGTGCTGTTTGTGCAGTGGCATGTGTGCAACCCCTAATATGCTGAAAGCTTAGAAATCTGGGAAAAAGAAAACCATAAGACCTACCTTAAGTTTGTAATTTATTTTTTTTATCAGGAGTCAGTCAAAGGAAATTTACATTTGGGTTTTCTTATCCTTAAAGTTGATTTATTTGGTTGAAAATGTTTTGCATTCTGCTTAGTAGTTTGTTCTCCTTGCATTTGTTGTTCCATTACCAAAACTATTAACAGCAAAATACATAAGCCAGCTGTGTTCAATCTTAAGTTAGCTCTCTAACAGCAACAGTTAACTACCAAAGAGTATTCCCAGAGCAGAGCTGACGTTAATTGAGAAGGATAGTGCTCTGAAATATGTGGAGACAAGATGCTATAGAAATTGATTTAACCAGACCATGCCTTTTGTGTATGGAACTGCATTTCTCTCCTTGCAGAGCACATAGGCTGGATACTGTGGCTGTTACTCCATTTAGATTAATGGAAATATATTAGGGATGATTCTCAAAGGTATCTCCTTTCTCTGACTACTCGGGGGTTTCTTGTGTGTGTATGTGTGTGTATGTGTGGTAAAGCACATTTCAAACAAAGAGATGAACAAGTCAATATTGTCCAAATGAAAAATGACAGATCTGGTTGAAAGAAATTTTTAGGACAGGCTTTGATAATATATTCCTCCAGTGATAGCAGGCATCATATTAATCATTATATGTTACCTTTCTGTTTCAAACTTTGAATTATCTAAATAAACCAACATGAAAGACATTGTGCTCCAATCCAAGTATTTTCCAGGTTCCTGGAGGCACTGACCTTTATCTCAAATCACTGTGGTAAATGGTGTTCCACAAAAATCACTAATTAGAGTGAGTCTTTATTTATGGCAAACTTAGGTATCATAAAGCAAATGAATAAAATGAAGATAAACTGGAATTCTACTGAAGCAAAGTAAGATCACAGATTATTTATTGTGAGCAAATTCCGTGCCTAGAAACATCCATGCAATCCATATATTTACATTATTTTGTGAAACAGCATCATACAAAAATATTTTTCCTATACAACATACCAGGATTATCAAGTTATTTTACTAACATGGGTATAAAAAATATTGTCGTTTTTGCTCCCTTCATAACTGAGTTGTCAATATAACTAATTTCATTTCACTGTAATAAAGATGAAATGAATTCCAATCCTGCTCCTATATCAGTTGCAATATAATTTTATTCAGCTGAGACATTTCATAAACCTGCTGAAGGTAAGAATTGCAGACGGTGCTGAGGCAGGATGTGGAGGCAGGGAAGAGGTACTGCAGAAGAAATTTACAGGTTTTGTCTCCAGAGCTTTCCTTTCATTGATGTACAGGACAAAAAGAATTCAGTGACTATCAGCTTTCAAGACCAGCTTGTAGAGCTGACAGTAAGAGAATGTTCTTCTGCATCCAAATTGAGTACATTTGTTCTAGAATTTATTAAGACACAGCAAACAAAGAAACTTACAGTGCCACATCCTGTTCTTTATTTAGGTTGGATGAAGGCTTCATTTGGCATCATGGAAACTAGAATGACTACACTGGGCTAAACCAAAGGCCTGTGAGTCCCTTTATCCAATCTCTGGTCGTCGTCAGAAATGAGTGCTTAAAGAAGGGGTATGAGAAATAGGGTGAGCGTAGAGCATTGCTGCCTGCAGCAGTGACTTGTATTTCACTGCTGCTGATAAACACACACAGAACAGAGTCTGGTGGTCTGAGCACAGAGCTGGGAGCTGTGAATCTGCTGTTTCAGCCCTGCCTCTGTCACCAAGGTTACTTGTACATTGCTGTGTCCCAGCTCATGTGTGCGGGTGGCAAACCTGCCTTCAAGGCTCTGCACTGCAGAGGCACACACAGCCCTGCTCACTTAGCCACACTCACATTCAGGCTGGGTTTGATCAAGTCTGGTATTGTGGAGAGATTTGTTCCTCCCTAATGAGCTGCTTAACATCTGTGATTGTTTCCTGAAGAGCTGCATAATATCCCAGTGCACTTCGTATTGTGCCCCTTTATCTCTTCCCCATTCTTTTTGGCTCCTCTGTTTTTCACATGGTTATCATCACTGGCCTTTGTGGTCTTTGTGCTTTGTCCTAAGCTTGTCATCCCTCAGTTTCTACAATCAGGAACAGCAGGCTCGGTGATAGATAAAAACTGTGCAAATATTTTCCCTGTGTAGTCCAAGTCCAGATCAATCCATCAGGTAGCACAGAGAGGCTGACTCTTTCAAATATCCCTGCTGAAGCTGCCAATAAAAAGGTGATGCTGTTAGATTTCCAGTAAAACCAGAAATATAACATTGAAGGCACCTCCTTAAAAATTCCTGTTAAAAATTCTGTTTAGAAGCTATGTTTCACATTGCTTCAGGGCTACTTGCAATTCCCAGCATGATGAGATTGCTCCTGAATGGATCCTCAGAAACTGAATCCATCAGCTGCAGGCCCACTTCTGGAGACTTCACAGTTTCATTATTGCTCCCGGAAGTCTGTCATCTCCTCCTGCACAACCATCTTTCCCACCTTCATTGGTCTACCATCCCTTCAGGAACACCAAGTGGAGGACTGCAAGCTCCACACTCAGGGCACTACTCAGAACATCACAATGCAGGCAGGTAAATGAGGAGTTGTCAGAATTCCCTTTTCCATTTTTAACCTTGCAATGCAGAGCCTTTACCAGTGACTTCTACAAGCGCTCTCAAGCTGGCTGGATTGAAGGCCAGATTTGAGGAACTTCTCTCCAGATCCTTGCACCTCAGGTTGAGCAGAACCCTGGAGAGCTCCTCCTCCTCCTCCCTGTGGCCTCCAGCTGCGCTTCTGCGCAGGGCAGGGGTGCACAAGAACTGGAGGAAGCCACATGCAAATCAGGGCTGAGTGGTAACCAAATATGTCTAACCCAGGGGGAAGCTAGTAAAAGTGCAGAGCTACTCAAAGGGAAGGGAGCAAATAGACTGGAACATACAGGCCCAGGAATATTGGCATGTCAGAGGGCTGTGTATTGTAAATAGAGATATGCATGTTAGCAATTTCCCCAGGGTAAAGTGAGTAGGAGTGTGTTCAAAGAGTAGTATTTGCTTTATACTGTCCTGTGAGCACAGTTTCAATATATAAATTAGGAAGTACATATAGGGTGTATGTTTGATCAAGGAATTTAGACAATAACCTGAGTAATTGGCAGCATACACCAAATCCCATCAGTCTGGTCCCAATGCCAAGTTCCTTCTCACTATTAAAATTTTGCAAGCAACTAAAATGGCTACTTAGCTACATTATGTTATTACAAGCAACATCACTTGTCAAGTATTTTAAGTAGGAAAAGTGATGTTAGTTGTTGTGCATTACTACCAGGTAAAAGTCACACCCCCATGTTAAGCGTGCACAACAATATACCATTAATCTGTTTAACATGATAGCTTGAAAGAGTGGTGTGTTTTTCTTTTACATTTCTACTACATGTCCTCTGTTATTACTTTGCACATTAAATTTTTTTCTGCTATAAAGAGGATTCAATGATTTTGCAAACCAGCCTCATCCCTAGAATGCTATAATTTGACAATTTCAAGGCTTTTCAAATCAGACCCTTGCATATATGTCATATATCGCACTGCAGATTTCATCCAATAGTCAAAAATGTACTCTCAATGCAGTATCATCTTATCAGTATTCTAGCACCATAAGCTTTCTCACTGCAAGCAGGGGACTGTTCATTACAATGAAACTGAAAATGGAATAACTGAAGGATTGATTTATATGACCTTCACTCAGGAATGCTCTAATTCTGACATAATCTCTCTGACTGAAATCCTAAACACTGTATAATTTTGATTTATTACCCTTAAAAGAAGGAGCCTGGATCTGTAGATCAACAGAATACCTGGCATGAAAAAAGAATGGTGCAAAAGCTCAGGAAGACTGCAAGAAAATGCAGATTGATCATGTGACTTTACTCCAAACATTGTCTCAGCCAGCAAATCCATGAACAGAGCTGAAAGCAAGTGGAAAAACATTATGCGGATGTTTTCATAAATCCACTCTTGTCACTCGGAAATCTCTCACAGTTATATACATTTTATAGCAAAGATAAGAACATGTTAGTAAGTTCAAGCATGAAACAGTCTGTTTACTAAAGGCTGCAGGAAATGTTTATTAAACCAGCTAATTTATGGCAAAACAGGGCCAGAACTCGATATGCTCCACAAAAGGCTGCTTTACCAGGCAGCTGTTTCCCTCCCACACCGACAGTGTAACCCACTCCGTGCTATTCTGTGCTCACATCTGCTGCCATGGGAGCCAGGAGAAGGCTTGTAAGGGTGTGAGGACACATTGGACCTGACTGCTCACAGGTGAAAGCCAGAGCAGCCCTACAGTGTGCTGCTTAAAATTAACAGCTGATATCTTTAAAGCAAAGCATCTGGATCTAAATCAAGTAGAATCTTAAACTGAATGGTGAATCAAGCTGGTTGTCACTTCTTGGAATTTTTTGGTGAGGTAAAGAGAGTAGTTAGAAGAAAGAGCACATAGAAACTATTCACAACAACCTGGTTGATAAATGTACATTAAAAGCCCACTGAACACAGTCTTAATGCTCTGCAGGAACTGAAATCAACAGGTCAGTTTAAAGCAGACTAACAAAAAGAAATCTGCCCTCCGCCCGTGCCTTTTTTTCTGTTCTTAATGTTTGGGGAAATGAATGCTTGCCTCCTTTCCTCCCACACACTCAGCTCACAGTTCCCACTTAGCCATTTCCCAGTCCTATTTTAGACAAATCTTTATCTTATCATGCTTCTCCTGCAAATCCTTCTCCTCTAGAGCACTTAACATCCTCTTCTTTCATAAAATCCACCTTTTTCAAGTGGTACGTAATCAGTCTTACTTTAGCCTGGCCAGGAAATGGAACGTTGTATTTTAGAAAAAAATTATTGTTATTCAGTGAATTTTGTGGCTGGTATGAATTGTTTTATTCTAGCAGATGGTAGTCTCCTCTATGCAGGAACATTTGTCTGCTTCACTGTACTGCACAATGCATATTATTCTCACCTATGAATGGGCCTGTTCCTTATTACTTCCAAAGATCAAATATTACACAATTCCTCCAGTATGGAGCTACAGTCTAAGCTACAGCTACTGCAACCACTATAAAAGCACTACAGGCTCAGAAAGATTATTCCTTCCTTCCTGAATACGTTAGAGTGGATATACCAAGAACTAAATTTGTGCTTAGGCATAGCAGGAAGTGCCTGATTCTTTTTATGTACTTGCAGAAAGGGAGGGGAGAAAAAAAAAAGAAAAAAAAAAGAAAAAAAAAAAACCAAGGGGAAAAGGAGAAGATAAAAAAGAGAAGAGAAAATTATAAAAAGAAAAAAGAGAGACTTGGGTGGAATCCTATTTAGGACACTTATTCCCTGAACTATATATGGACATTTTTCAAAGTAAGAAAATAAAGTATTTATATCAAAAACTGTGTTGTATTAGAATGACATAAAGGCTTGTAAGCAGCAGACAAAAGAGAAAAAAAAATACTATTATTTCTGCAATCAATTAGCATATCAACATGTAGAAATACAATACAGATAATATTTGATTCTTCAGACTAGAAAACTTAACATAAAGCCCAGTTCTGCAAACTAATCCTGGCATACTTGATTTTCAGCATGAACTGTTTATTGAATTCTCAAATGAATGTATTTATCATTAGGAAAATCAAAACAGCAGAGGAAGTAATATAGTCTTAGATTTCCCAATGGTGAATTAATTAGTGGAGTCAATTCTGGCCTCAGCCTGGTATCTCATCCACCAGACAGGCTTCCCACTGTAATGACAGATGACTGTAAAAGCTTAACAGTGCTGGTAAAGCTGATAGGGATGGGAGTGAAGGGCAGCTTGGTATCTTCTTCAACCAATGGCAAACTATTCAGTGTGAGAGGTTAAGAACTACTTTATTAGGATGATTATCATTACCCTCAACAACAACTATAAAAAGCTCCAAGTCAAATGGTTCTGACTCACTTGTTGAAGGGTAATACCATCTGTGGAGGAAATTCTGGATAAGGGCTGTCACCAGTGGCTAATCCCCCTGGAACAGGTGCTCAGTAGTTTGCCAGTCCCACATCACAGCAGGGCTGGGAGCCAGGGCATCCAGCTCACAAAAGAGATGCCCACTGGAAAGGAGGTGGAACAAAAGAAGAAAGGGCCTGTCTTCATGTTTCTCCCAAGTGGCTTCCTGTAACTTGCAAGGTTTTGGTGACTAGAAAAATTTGGAAGCAGTTCTCCACTCAGTGTGCATCAACAGTAATACCCTACTTGCCTTTCCTCAATAGTGAGTTCTCCTGGGCCACTGCAGCAGCTCTAGAGTGAAATACTTTTGCAGACAGTATGTTTGCAATTGTAAATTCAACAGATTCTCTATAAACTGGTGACTGTTAATGTAAAATATTTTAAAACAAAATGTCTAAGTACCAGATCAATCCAACCTGACTAAGGTCAAAAAACATTTGTCAAGTCCATTCAGGACAGAAGGCAGAAATATTCCAAAACTGACTTTCAAATGAATGAACAAGGAATAGAGACTCAAAGTCTCAACTCTGGCAGACACTGAACTCAGTGTCATTTGATCTGCAGTAGCACTTGGGTGTCTGAGTAGGTCTGCTGAAACAGAAGGAACCCATTCCCAAGAACATCGTTCAGCTAGTCCAAACTGGTAGATTCTGAGTAAAAGATAAACATTTTCTTACATTATAAGGAATATAAATAAAACAGCATAGTCTTTTCACTGAATAAGATACACCTATTAAAAATTATATATCACAGACCTGCAATCAGACAGATGGAAAGACCTCTTAAATGGATTTTTTCAATCTTTAATACAACACACCTTTCAAAATAATATTTCTGTCCAATTAAAATTATTCTATTGATGGAGAGTCTATCATAGTTTTATTATTATTACAATTTATTGTAAACTTATTGTATTCATTATTAACCTGAGCTGTAAAAAGTGTAAATACTAGTAATTATTAAACTTCAAAACCCTGCAAAAAAAAGAAAAAAAAAGATAGCAAAAAAAGGAGGGAAATGAAGCTGATTAAATGTCTGGTTCCCATTGATTGCCAATAGATGCTAGTGTTGAATTAAGAGGTTATTTTATTGTCCTTTACAGCCAAGCTCAGCCATGCTCCATTCAATAACCAATAATTTATGTCTTTGAGTTCATAATAATTACAATAAAAATATTCCCCATTTTCTGGCATGCTGTGTTTATTTTAGGATATTAACACAGCAATCCAAATACAACACGTAAAACTCCCTCAGGGTTTTCTGTCTCACATCCCAGACCTTCTGTTTCTTTATAAGCTTTAACAGCCACAGTTAGAAGAGATATAAATAGTCTGAAGCACAAGAGAATCTCTCTTCCCTGACAGAATCTTTATTTACAAGCTCTATGAACCTAAGCAGGTCAAAGAGTCCCTTGCTGGCAGGTTAATAAGGCCCACCTGCCAAATAAACCCACCAGTGAACTCCACAGGGCCTACATAAATCCAAAGCACTTGGAACAAGATTTTCTCCCTAGGAATCATACTGAGATGGGATGCTCATAGATCAAAAGGGGATCATCTTTCAAAATCCAGAGTGCTGGTCTGCCTGGCACACACACCAGTGTGCAAAAGGTTTGCAAAAACCACAGCTTTTACCTTCAGAAGACATCATTATTTAACATTTATATTTCAATATTGCATACAGGACACCCACATGCTGAGGGCTTCTCTGCTGGTTCCATATGAACATGTAAGGCTTGTAAGTCTCTCTCTTTGCACTTTTTAAAGGGCAAGTATAGTTGGGTCATAAATTAAATCTTTAAAATTATTCAAGACTTAACATACAATTAATTAACAATGCCATGAAAAGAAAATGACAGAATATGATAACTGGTTATTTAAACCAACCTAGAAATTAATTCTCAGAAGCCAAAGTAAGTTTTTTAATGAATATTGACAGTTATCAAAGTAGAATTCCGTTCTGAGACCTAAGCTGTTCGAACACAGCTCTTGGGTAAATGTTTCCTATTGAATCAATGACTTCTTTATGTTCTTTC
>JANPWX010000653.1:1906568-1986225 GCA_024734555.1 Trochalopteron elliotii | reverse complement strand
CCCCCCCCCGGAGGCTGCCGCAGGATTTGTGCCGCTGGCTGGGCCTGACTCTTGGGTGGCGGAGGAGCGGAAAGGAGCGATGCCGAGCCGGAGTCCCGGCTGTTGCAGCTTCATCCTTTCCCCCCTGACCGCCTCCTCCTCCTCCTCGGCGCTGCGGGAGGTCGGGGGCAGCATAAAGGGGTTAAAGGAGAGGAGCCCACCCGTCCCACCTCCCTCCCCGGGGAATGGGGAATCAATCAGTGCAAATCAGAAAGAAAACCGGAGCGGGGGGACACGACCGATGGGAAGGGAAAAAAAAACCCTCCCCAGGGTTTAAACCGTCCCCTTAAGGGGTAGTGAGTGAGGCTGCAAATGTCCCCCCCGTGGCGGTGAGGGTGTGGGGAGGTGGAGGCTGCTCCTGCCCCTTCCCGCCGGGTAGGACTGAGATTGTACGGCAGCAGGAGTGAATGTAACTCTGGAAATGTATGGAGGGGGAAGCCATGTTTGATTTATTCCTCCACTAAACACTGGTGTGATGATCCTTCTACTTACACCCTTCTGCAGTCCATCCTGGACCGGTATGGGAGGAGAGCCTTGTTAGGAAAATGGAAAGAAAACATTCCTGCGAAGGCGTGCGGGCTCGTTGGCTCAATATTCATTAAGCATAAGAGGACAGGGCTCTTGTAACTTGAATTGATATTTGTGTGGTAAAAGAGCCTGGGGAACTTGTATTCCCAAGGCCATAGTTACAGCTCATCTGCTGTGGCTTTACCGCTCTGGGGGTGGAGAAGGGAATTTGCCATACTTCTTGAACGTATTTATACTTGCTTTTTGGTTTTGGCTTTTTTTAAATATGTCGGCTGAAAGGAGGAGTAAACACTAGTAGAAGTACAGAGACGGTAAACACCATATTTAAGCAGATTTTAGAGGAAATGGGCTTCTTGCTAACAGACATAAGGCAAGCAAGAGGCTGGTATCAGTCATTGCCCATGTATTTGGTGTGCATGAATATTTTCTTATTGGCATTTGCATTAAGATTGGTTTATAATGATTGTTAAATTTAGGAGCTAGTGCGCTCCACACTGAGTAAGCTAAATAGGTCTGCTTAAAAAAAGAAAGGAAGATATGTTTGGCTTTTAGCCTTTGCATACATCCAGGGAAGGTAAACACTAGGGTGGCAGTGAAGTTTGTAATAGATTTTGCAAAGAGTCCTTGCTGGTGAGTTAAGTGGATATATATAGATAGATAGGTAGATGCATGTATGTATGTGTGTATGTATAAGGTTACTAAAATTCCTTACACATGGAAAGTGTGGCTTCAGCTGCAAGAATAAATCGGTTCTTTACCAAAATGTTTGTATGTTAGAATATCTATAAACTTATTGCTGAAGCTATTATTTGCTTGTTTGCTGTGGGAATTTAGCTTGGGCAATGCAGCATATCAACGTTAATAAACTCCTCAGTTTCACAGTGTGGTAAATTTCACTGTGGGATGAAATAACTGAATTAAACCACTGTTTAGCAGGGCTACTCAGGGCTCAGCACTTAGAATATATGCAATTTTTGGTTGCTTTTGTAACTATCTATATCCCATATGTTAAATCATACAGGCATTTTTGTCTAGTATGCAACCATCAGAAAATCTCGCAGTTTTTTTCAGTATGTGAGTATAAATGCTGTAAATATTACTGGAGACTGCATGACTAGCTCTTGCAAAGATTATAGGGCTATCCACCCTCATACATGCTTGGAAAAATCCAGGTATTAAAAGTACAGTAAAACCTACTACTTTATCAAGTATTATTTGAAAATGTCAGAAGAAACTAGGTCATTATACTTTAAGGGTCTAGATTTAAAGTCATTTAGAAGATGGAAAATAAAAATAAAATATATTTCTCTTTAGTTCAATATGAATCCAGCAAATGTCTGGTAAAATTAAAAAAAAATGTGGTTTATTGTCTGTAGCGCTATATGCCTTTTCTGAAGCCAGTGGTAGTTTTGCAGGTGAGATTATTGCATTTAAATTACTGCCTGCATGCAATAGACTGGATAGTACAGCAAAACCAACCCTGCCTGGGTTTAGACTGGAAGCAAAAATGACTATTGGGGGGTGGCTTTCTAGTATCTGGGTGGTGAATATGCACATACATGTGAGTTTGTGTCCAAAACACTGCACTAATAAAATGGCAAAGGAATGGCAAGAAGAGATTATTTTTCAGTGTCCTGTTGTTTGTGGGCCTTTTGCCTCTCACTTTTGCAGTGAGCCTGCTTTTTGTTCCAGCAGTGTCAATACATTTCCCAAGTGAGGTCTTGTTTCTCCAGCCTGATAAATGTGAGTGTTTCCTTGTGGTCGATGAAAGCCTATTGACTGTTGGGGCTCCATGTGCATAAATGTTCCCCTGCTCTGCTCAGATTCCTGTACCAGGGACCTGGTGTGTGATGAGTAGAAGGTGCAAACAGAATTCTTGCAGCAATTTGGTGATAGAACTACACAACATTTCTAAGGTTTTAAGCCTAGAATATGGTTTAATGCATGAAAATTGCATGATAGAGCGAGGTAAAGGGCCAGGCCTTCTCTGGGGAAAAAAAATTAAACCTCTCCTTGAGAGTAGTGTGCTGCATAGTGAGAAGCATCCACTAAGTAGTATTGCTGAAAACAACAGATTCCCTGACAGTCAGTAATCAGGCAGGAGTAAAGAACTGCTTGGGTGGGACTAATAATAATGTCATAGATGATGACTGCATGTTTTAGTACTGTGTTTGTGGCTATACCATTTAAGCTCTTCCATCACTTTCCTGCAAAGAGAATTGAAATGGCCTTATGGTTGAGTGGATGTGATAGATCTGGTAAAATTCCCAAATCCAGCCTTGGGACGAAGGAAGAATGGAGAATGGTTTGGGTTGGAAAAGACCTTAAAGATCATCCAGTTCCACCCCCCCTGCCATATGGGGACACCTTTCACTAGACCAGGTTGCTCAGAGCCCTTTCTCTTAGTGGATCTAAGGGCATCACTAAGTGCCGTGCTTCTAGGGAACATCACTCTCCAGTCAGGCTGTAGCTTTGAGAAATGTCTTCCCAAGGATGTATTGGAATTCTGGTGGTGTAAATGAGAAGTGGAGATGGAACATGGCACCAGGATAGCTACTCAGGTGGTGAAGTGAAGAGAGAAAATAATTTCTCATCAGAGCCTGACATGTGGGTCCAAATTTCCTTTGGTGCATAATTGCAGAGAACTTGGGAGAAGGGGGGCTGGTAATGACAGTCTTGTTGATGTGCCAGTAGTCACCCTGCTGGTTGTAAGTTCATGTAGTTGTTTGAATGGGTCAGTCAGCTATTTTATATGGTTAATGGTTACTTGGAAGGTTTGATTCTGAGAACATTTTTGAAGGAAAAGAGAGAAACTACCTAAATTTTCTCCCTTCGTTGCAGCTTCAAATTAGCTTCTCTATGACCTGCAGTCATTGGAGGTAGCTGTATAAATGTATTTGCCTTTTTCCTGTCATTTTACACTGACAGAAATTACTAAAATGATCCCTCAGGTGTTATTTTCAATGTTTTTATCAAGTTTGGCAACATCTATAATAGTTAATTTATATTTTCTAGCATCAGTAGGAAGAGAAGTTTTTGCAATGTGTAGAAGGAAAATGTAGACCATACTCTATTCTGCCACCCTTTTCGTTAAATGGCAAACTACAAAAATACTCAAAGTTCATGGTGAACAAGAATATATACTAATATATATTAATACCTTGTGATGATAAGCAGTGCATGATGGACTATGCATTAACCTTCTTGACAGGTAACTCTAAACTTTACCACCAGATAATCTATTGACTCTCTGGTAATTAACTCTCTCACAATGATTATTGTGCTGAGCTTACCAGAGAGTAATTAGTTAAGCAACTTCTGTCCAAAGCATACAGTAGATTATAACATAAACTGAATTTTTTAAAATGCATGTTGTGTGCAATAAACAAATACCTCTGAATCATGATTGCACCAAAAGCAAGATTTGTGCTGTCCTTGCTAATGTAAGAAATAATACAGTTGCATGGAAGTTGTTCTTATGGTACCATGGAGTGATGAGCTAGGTGTGGAAAGTAGGTGTTTGAAAATGTATTTGAATGTTTCATAGCAATCAAATTGCACTTAGTGAGTATGGAAAAGTGCAGTACTAACCTAATATACTTCAGAGTTCTCATACATTGGGCAAAATGACTTTGCCCTGAGGCACCACTGATGCAAGTTCTCTTATATGACTTACTGTTAAACTAGTAAAGTATATAAGAGACTTAAAGAATATTTTAAATTGCAAGGATTGTTCAACAGATGATGGCTCTGTTTCTAGTTTTGTTCCCATCCTTTTAACTTGTCCTATTTTTCTCTTGGTGCAAGATAGCAATTTGATCTTCTTTTTTACTTTGGTATTCAGCTCCCCAGCACAAATTGGAGCTATTTTATATTCCTGTTTAGGGTAAGGATACATAGGTGGCAAATGACTGGAAAATTGCAGTATGATGTGCTATTGAACTTGATTTTCATAGAAACTTTGCCATTTTTCCTCTGCAGTCTGTGAAGGATACTGTTGGTTTTCTGTGTCTCTTTCAAGAAGCACAAGGATATCTTGTTCTATTGGCTGACAGAGATGACCATTTAACTGTCTGTGAAATCTCTTTGGCTTGTGCCTTACACAAAATACTGAAATATTAGCATCCCACATCCATGCTAAAATGCACATTAAAATGTGTTTTATACAGAACAACAGAATATTTTGTGTTGGAATTGACCTCCAAGGACCATTGAGTCCAATGCTGAAGGGAATGGCCTGTACAGGGACTGAACCCACAATGTTGGGATTATTAGCACCATGCTCCAACCAACTGAGCCAAACTCAGAGTGTGCAAATCATCTGCAAACATTTGGCCTTGAAGGCTAAGATCAGAATTCCACGTTTTCTCTGCCAAAGTCAAAGAACAAAACAGGAGTGAATTCTGTTCTGTTCTCTGAATTCTGCCATAGTAAACAAGAGATACACAAAGGAGCAGAAGATGAGATATTCTGTGACGAATATCTTTAAGAGAAAAGGCTGAGGTTAGGGAAAATCTCATCAGAAATGTGATTTAAAAGTAATTTGAAATATTTTGAAAAGCTACTGATTAAAGAATAAAAGAAGCATTAGAAAGGGCATGCAGTAATGCATCCTTTTGTCATGGTGTTTGGGACCCATTTCACATATTTATTCATTCTAATAAGCAGAAGTGTGTATGTTCCTGCTGTGGCATGGGTTAGTCTCTGGAGCTGAGGTTCCCAAGATCACATATCAGGTAAATCAACTGGAACTTGCCAGCCTTGGTGGGATGCCATCAGAGCAAAGATCCCAAGTGCACTGGCACTCAGAAATAGCTAAACTGGGGAGTTATCTCCATAGTAAAGAATGCCTAGATTCTAGTCTGATAATAAAGCCAGAGGGATTTAAGCCAAAGTATGAACCATGTAGAATAGTATAGGGTGAAAGATGTGAATATGGATCATTTCCCTATATGGAGTGGTTGCCAACAACTTTCAAATAATTCAGAGTGAAATTGATGATGTGATTTTTCTGTGAGTGCAAAATGCAGACTATCAGAAGCTGGTTTATAGTAGCACTCCTGAACAAACTAGAAACAAATGCTGGGATTAAATGTGGAATGTGACTGAAAATCAGCAGTACTGCAAAAAACAGGTTCTAGTCATAAAATGTGTAGCTGAAAGTGTATGTGCAATATCTATTCATCAGGTGAAAGCCTGGCTCAAAATGGTAGTGATAGCTGAGCCTTCAGAAACTGTGCAAGTAAGGAGAGCAACTACAATTGCTGAACACTACTTATTTCTACAGTCAGAACTAGATTTTCCCATGAGAAGTATGTACAACAGAATTTGTCCAAAGAACTAAATTTGATAAGGCAGTGAAGTAATGCACAAAGCTAGTACTGTGCTGAAAGGAAAGCAAAAAATTGCAAGAGATACCCACTGCAAACCTCTCTACTCAGAAGTTTTGGAAAGTGGACAGGAAGGAATTGGTTTCTTAGACAGGAAAGTGTTTTATCTTTCTGTCTTCAAGTGGAATGGGTAAGCTACACTATATCTATAGAAACTTAAAACTCAAATTCCAAACCTTTTACTTCTAACAGTTACACCAATCACTTTCTGAGAGATTTTTGATGTAGATGTAGCAAAAGAAATAAAAAAGGAATTAAGAACCCTGAGAATGGTAGTAATGCACTTTGGCAGGAGCATGGTAAAGCTCCAGCAGCACAGGGAAATATTTCAAGTAATGTCCGAACCAGAAAGGCCACTTCATAGCAAGTATTTGGATTTGTTTGAAGAGTGTCTAATGTTTGAAGTCTCAGGCTTTGTTTAAATGTGTTCCTGGCATACATCTACCAGTTCCCTCTGTATGTGTGTGTGTTTTGCCTCAAGGTAATACATTGATAGAATTATTAATGTAGTTGTGTGTAAATGGTTATTATCTATGTAAAGTAGATCAAAATTAACACAGTATGGCCAGGATCACATTATAGTCAGTTACGTTCAGATGTGGATAGTGCAGTTTTTAGTGAATAGTGCATATCTGTAAGTAAAATTCTGTAGTGCTGTGGAGTCAGGATTAATTTACCTGTGAATTTTGCCCTCCAGATCTTGACCTAATGCTGTGAGATGTGAATGTACTGGATGAAAGAAATCAACGATTCGTACACCTTGCCTGTCCACATTAGAGAGGTGCATTAGGAGTGTGATATGTTGCTGCTTCTGTAAACAGCAGAAGATGTGGCCAGACAGTGCTCTAGGATTATTATACCCTCTCTGTGTGCAAACAGCTGGGTCTTCATGGTGTTGGCAAAGCCTCACATGTCACCAGTGTCACTGTTGCTTCCTAGAAAGATTCCAGTGCACCAAGTGTGCTTCTGGCATTTAAATGTACCCACTTGGATGAACAAGTTTTAATGCTGTGATAGACAGAGATAGCAGACTTGTCAGGGCCTAAGCAAAATTATTTTAGCCTCTGGTTTAGGGTTAGTTGCTGTCTGGTCAGATCTGGGAAACACTGATTTCTGTAGAGGTGTAGCAGATAACGTTTTGTTAACACTGCAGTTTGATTCATTACCTATAACATTTTGTGGTTTCACCTCAGGTTTGATCTTCCCTTCCTTGAATTCCCTCAGAATTTGCATGATCAGAAATTGCTATTACCATTACTACTACTACTACTATTATTATTATTATTATTGCAGGCAATTGCTATGCTGTCACAATTGCATATAAGCCAGAACTACGTAAGGGCAGAATCACTGGCCACAGTGAAGAGGAAACAGATTATAGTGTGTTTATCTGCTGCAGTGAATATTATGTAAGCCAGAGGATCCAGATCCTGAAAGTGTGGTGCAAGGAGTAGAGGTGGGATGCTGACAAAAAAAGGCAATGTGATTAAAAAAGGTATGGGAAACTGAAGTAGTGTTAGACCAGGTGAAGAAGCAGTATAAATAAGGAGCTCTGCACTGAAATACTGCACTATTTGAGATTGTGTGACTGTGTTTGGTTCTTTGTTCCCAAGCTTCATAGATTGCAGGTGCACAGCTCTGGCCTGTCTGAAAGGTGGGGAGAGATGTAATTTCATTGGTGAGCACAGACCTAAACTGAGGAAGTATTGGATTGTTGAGTCCTGTTTTGCTAGAGAGGGACTATTCCCTTTCGAGCTCTCCAGGACACAGAGAAGTCTCAGGTTTGGGGACTGCCTTTTTCTATTTATTAAACATTGGTGGTGTGTTCACTAGTTTGTACCGTTTTAGGCACCAGTGTTCCTCTCTGCTTACGTGCAGAGGAGAAGCCATTCTTTTCTGTTTGATCTGTGGTCCCACCACAGTGGTATGTGTAGTTTCTTCAGACAGAATTACAACATCTTAGAAGAATTTAATTTTACTCAAATGTATCTCATTGCTTCAACCACCTCCAGCAGCAGGAGTGGAACTGACATTAAATTTCTGCAGCAGTGGAAGAGAAAATATTTCTTTCTGTGATTTTAAGCAAAGGAACTCATCAGGAGGAATCCTCTTATGGAATCTTCCAGCCTTGTCCACAGAAAAGGGTTGATTGCAAAAGCTTTTCCCAAGGAGGAGCAAGAAAGCAAGTCCATCCATTTTGTAAGTTTGCTTTCTGCAGTAGAAGTGGCATTTAAAGGAAAGAAATTGCTTTGCATTCTACAGTTCTTAAGTGTACAAGTTGGTGTTACCTATTGTCTTGATAAGAAGGCAGTAAATACTTATTTTGGTTCATGAAAATAGGCTGTGACATTAAAGTTCAGAAATTTTATCCATCAGGGGAAAAAAAAAACCAAATCCAAAACAAATCTAAAAATATGGATACTTTTTTTCCCCAAAAAAAAATATTTGGTGGCAAGTAATAGTGGGTAGTAAGTGCAATTGTAAGTACACTAACTTTTTTACAGAGTTTTCAAAATGTGCTTTGTCTTATTATATCTACTGTAAGATTTATGAACTTTTTACTTCAGATGCTTTTACATTAAAAATTGTCCCCTTTGGACAAATGCTTTTTTTAAAAGCTTCCTAATACTCATGCTGAATTTTTAGAAAGGTTTGGTATATTTATTTCCAGTTCATGTATATTTATTTCCAGTTCTATCTTAACTACTGCAGTAAAGGTTTTCTTCATGAGAGGTAATGCTTTTGAATTTTCTGGTTTGTGACAACTTTTGGCCAAACTTGCAATGCAATTTTTAGTTGTGTTTCCTTCTAAAATAAAATTCTTAGATCCTGATGTTTAGATCCTGTAGTAATTTTTTGTTGTTTTAATGAAGCGAAGAACAGTTACAGTGTACTACATGATAGTAAATACTTATCTACTTTGATATTTTGGTTTGATATTTTAGGAGTTTTATACAAGATAACATGAGTAAGCGTACTTAAGTTTTCAAATGTATTAACAAAAAAGTGTTGTAACCTTCTTAAACTCTTTAAGTATTTTCTCTCATTCTGATCTGAAAATAGGAATAATCTTTTGTCTTAAAATTGATGAGACAATGGAGAACACTTATCAGGAAGCAACCTTAACTCAAAAAAGCAGCAGCCATCTATTAGTTTTTTCATGCCAGCTGAAAGCCTGATTTGTAGGTAATAAAAATAGCTTTTGTGGATGAAGTTCTCTTACTGTGAATTTGTATTGAGGTGTGTCATCCTCCCCTTCTTTCCCCCACTCCCCTGTGCCTGCCCTGAGTAATTCACCAGAGTAAGGAAACCCTTAGACAAAACAGAAGTGATATTTAATGGAGATGCTTGTTGGTGGTTACTTACTCAGTTCCCTTCCTCTGGCAGAATTGAAAGGGATGGAGTACTCCATTATTTCTGACACACCAGAAAAGCATCTCTGAAATTACAGCAGATGTGGAAGAAATGACTAATAAATATCACATAAATGATAGTGGCCTGGACAGTGAAGAAGGAATCTGACATGCACAGTAACTGTATTTGGCTCATGACTCCTGTCAGATGATGAACTTTCAAGTAATTAATATGTGATTTAAAATGTCTGCAAGATAGTTTGCCTTATATAGGACCTGTTTATTTTGCATGAAAATTTGTACAAAGCCACTGCAAGGATTGTCCAGTTGTCACTGTCTGATTAAAAATTCTTGAGACCTTCATCTGATAAAAAATCTTCTTTTGCATATTGAAAACTATTTGTTCACAAGCCAAAATATCATGTTTATTCAGCAGACTCCTGGTTATGGGGTTTTTTTTCCCCCTTTGTTGGTGAAAATGGTACTTGTTGGGTCACCAGACATTCAGTATGGGACGGTACCGGCTTAAGCTCATTAGCTGCTACTAGCGTGTGGTGCTTTTGTCCCCTTCCTTTCCCTGCCCTCCCCCCACTTTCCTTTTCAATAGATACAGAGTCATCTAGAAAAAGATAAGGGATTGCTTTTGCTTCTGTGTCATAGCGTGGTCCAGCATGAGTGCACTTGATTTTACCTACCACATCTAATTGTATGCTCAGCTGCTTCAGGACCTGACTGTTACAGCTTGAATCAACCAGATCTTGTCTGTGATCTATCTTATTTCATTCTTTCATGTCTTCTAGATCTCCTTGCATTAATTCCAAACTCAGAGCAGCACTGCTTGGTTGGTGGTTATTTTCTCCTTGCCTCTTCTTTTCTGCTCTGTGTCCTCTTCTCACAAAGGGCCTGGTCCTTTTCCTTCTTCCTTATAGAGTTACCATGAAGTTTAGTATAGTAAAGGTGGTGCAAAATGTGCCTGGCTTCAATTTTGGTCTTCTTTCCTGAAACCCTTGGTTATTCCCACATGTAGATTTTCTAACTTTTTTCTTTTAACCAGACCCCAAAATGTAGCTTATTTTTTGCAAGGAGGACTGAGATGTGTGTGTATCATCAATTTCCATCCCACTGGTTGTCCTAGAGATGGTGACTAACCTGCAAATTGCTGTCTACATGTCTCATCTCCCCATGGGATTATATTTTCTGTTAGGTACTCACATCTGTTATCTTAGCCCATTATTCTGCCTCTTACTTTAAGCCTCTACTCATTTGGTTCCATTAAATCTTTGTACAAACAGGGTCTATTTTCCATGTTTTATAATCTGAATCTCCTGGTTCTGATATCTTACAGTTTCAAATTACTGCCTTTGTCTTCATTTTCCCATTTACTATTGTCGTGAGTACATTAACTTCCTTTTACCAGTATTACTCCTGGATTTGTTGTTTCTGGGCTCCAGTGATTTGAGGAGCCTTTTTCAGTGCTTTCAGCTGTTTTTAGTGACCTCTATTAGGGAGAATCATTAACTGAACCTCCACTCACTGAATTTCTTGAAATCTGTGTATCTTCAGATGGATTGAGCAAATCAAGGTAACTGCTGAAAGTTTAGGGTCTTTCATTGCATGGCCTTTTTGGTCTTTTTTCCTTGGTTGGTTTGGTTTGTTGTTGTTTTTGTAGGGTGTGTTGTTGTTGTTTGGGTTTTTTTTTTAGCTAGAAAGAGGATAACTTGATTTTTTTAAACCCTAGCTTTTAACTTGGGTTACCTACAGGTCATTGTTCAGACAAGGCCTTGAGGAGTTTGATCTGACTTAAACAAGGGGTCAGAATAAATGATCTGAGGAAATCCTTTCCAGCCTGAGTTATTTTGTGACTATGCTGGTTTTTATGTTTTGACAGTAAGATACTCATTTTAATTCATCCAGTGTCCTGACATGGAGTGCACTGGTAGCAGTCTAACTGGATTATTTACTGCTTTTTTGAAGGCGTCCCTCAACCTCGATGGCTTCGTAGCTTCAAGACATATGTGATGAGAGTAAGAGTTATTATTAAGCAGCACAGAACAAATTTTGGATTACAAAACGCAGATGGCTCCATCCAGAAATCCATACCCTGATAAGCAAGTAATGGATAAATAAAGCAGGTAATGGAGCCATCCTAAAAACTGTTCCTGGGCCGGGATGAGCCACGCCGAGCCCGGCACCACTGGGGGGCGCTGCGGCCGCACGGAGCCGCTCTGCTGCCCCCGGGAATTCGGAGCTGAGATGCCCAAATCAAATCCCTGGTTCACTCCCTCAAGAATCCCTGAGAAGGAAGTACAGATTTAGCAACAGTTCGGTGTTTTGTTCTTGAGTTTGGGGGTTTTTTAAAGGAATTTTGCGCTCCATAACTCTGTGACATGCTTCCCCAGCAGGTTTGACTTTTGACCAGAGATTTATAGAATTTGTCATTAGTTGTTTCTTAAGAGAAATATGATCTCAGTTAAATCTGCTGAATCACAGCTTGAAACACTGTCATGTTATTTATTGGGCTGAGTTTGTCTCATGTCCATGTTTTCAGAGATATTGTGAAAGGACATGAATTCTTTCAGTTTAGTAATTTTTTCTGTTCTGGTTGAGTTTTGAGTTTCCATTTATCTTTGATTCCTCTTAAAAAGACAGTATAGTTGGCTGCTTTCTACTCATTTTACCAGAGATTTTATTGGTAATTCAAACTTCGTCTGACTAAAGAAAGATTAGAACTTCTTCTCTTGCAGATTCACTTGGAATTCAGGTACACTTGCTGTTCTTGCCTTGTTTAATGCCAGATTTTCAGACTGCTGTTTGTGCCTGGAGAGAGAAGGGTTTTCATCTCTCAAATGAGTCGATATAGCTTGTGTGGAAAAATACCCTTTTATCTTGTAGGTATTTTAGAGCAGCTTGTTAGGGAGATGGGAGCATTTGCTAAGGAATGACGGAGTTATGATATTTAATTTTTTTTCCTGCATCTTTGTAAATGAAAAGGTTTCGTGTTCATCAGCTGCTTTGAATTCAGGCTTGACATCCTTAAGAAGCTTTGCCAGGCTACAGCAGTGCTCAGTTATGAACATGTTTGCATTACTACTCCTGATGTAGAGCTATCAAAAGTGCAAGCTGGAGGAATATGCCAGTTGTAAGCACTATAATCATGTGTATTCATAAACAAGGTGAGATTCAGAAGTGATTTCTTCCATAGCAACTGACAATTCAATAGTTATTCATCATGGGTTTTACTGCACTTTTTTGGAAGCTCATGAGACTAGATTTGATGAAATTTTGATTCGATGTGACAGTCCTTTGACTTAATCATATATGAAATTGGTTACCTTGAGCATGGATATGATGATTATTGCGCTGAGTTTTCATAATATTTATGATGGTGTATTTTTCTATGTCATGTATATACTAGACCCACTAATACAAATAATCTATGCATGTGAATTTTAAAAATTGAAACCATCATCTTGCCTGGCTTAAGACCACAAAGGAGTCATTCTGCCAGATTGATTTGTTGCTACAATGGTATAATGTTGAAATAGGCAGGATTAGCTGCTAGAACCCTTGGAGAAGGTGTTTAGGGCGAAAAATAGTTCAGTTTTAGCTTGCTGCATGTTTGCAAATTTCTGTATGAAAAGTGGGTGTTAGATGATATTGTTGCCATGAAAAATCTGAAATTCCAGCAATTGCTTTGATAACTTAAATTTTGCCCAGTATGGTCACTGGCTTGAAGGCTTAGCTATTTCCCAGTGGGCTGATGTTCCTGGCCCAAAAGGCTCACTCTGTTCATTCTACTGAATGCTTTGGGAAGTGTCTGAAGTCTGTCTAAGCTGTAGTGTTTCTGCAGGGGGTGTGTTTTGATGGAAGACTGAAGGTCTGTTTGTAGAGTGAGGAAGGGAATGCTGTGGTGCTGCTGTCCATAGTGTAGGTGCTACAGGAACATAGCCTGTGGGGTTTCTATGCTGTCACAACCTTTTGGAGATGAACTCATCTGGTTTATGTTGTTACTAATGATACTGTCTTAGGTCTGACCTCTTGTTTTATTTAGTGCAATACCTCTGTGTAGTTATTGTAGGCAAGACTAATGTTGTAGATGGTTAACAGATGGTTAAAATGAAAACTGTAATTTTGCTTTCCACTTTCGCTTTAATAAAACCGATGATTCATAGTTCTGTTTTTCTTGGACTTTTTTTGCAATGCATATTAACAGATATTAAGGCATTTTGCCTCTGAAGATTGTAAACAAAGCTTTTTTTAGTAAAACTCTAATGAAGTACATTGAGTTTTATATTACTGCTGACATGTATCTGAATACTTAATAGCTTTTGACATTTCTTATTAAAATTTTTTACTGTCTTTTTGTCTTAATATAGCAGTGTAAGACTGGAAACATCTGGGCTGAATGGACTTTAGCATCAAAAGAAGTTCTCAACTGTTAACTCAAAAAATAAACTACATCAAAATGAAGCAGGTGCCAGAGATCCTTGGAAATACCAATGGGAAACCTCAGAATTGTGAAGTAAATCGTGAATGTTCTGTCTACTTGGGCAAAGCACAACTTTCTGCCACTCTACAGGAAGGTGTCATGCAAAAATACAATGGCCATGAGACTCTTCCATTTATTCCAGCTGATAAATTGAAAGATCTGACCTCTCGGGTGTTTAATGGCGAGTCCGGGGCCCAAGATGCCAAGCTGCGCTTTGAACCTCAGGAAATAAAGGGAGTTGGAACACCCCCCAACACCACTCCTATCAAGAATGGCTCTCCAGAAATAAAGCTGAAAATCACTAAAACCTACATGAATGGGAAGCCTCTTTTTGAATCCTCCATTTGTGGAGACAATGGTGCAGATGTGTCTCAGTCTGAGGAAAACGAACAAAAGCCAGCGAACAAGGAGAGGAGAAGCAGAAAAAGAAGCATAAAATATGACTCCTTACTTGAGCAGGGTCTTGTTGAAACAGCATTAGTATCAAAGACTTCAAGCACCACTGAAAAGAAGGTAGTACTTTCTTTATGTTTTCTGTGTTTTGTGAGATTTGTTAATCATAGAGGAATTTCAATGTTTGTATCCTCATCTTCAGTCATTTAGTCGGTGCTCCCCACAAACAGGGAGTCATTTTTTTATGCCTCTCTTTGCCTCAACAAAGGAGAGATGCACTCTAGTTCTGGTGCCCGTTTCTTCCCCAGAATGGGAATACCCTGAAAATTCTGTTTCCACATCAGTAAAGCAAGCCTCCAGAGCAAAGCAGGGCATGTGGAAGTATGCGATGTATGAAACAGAAACATCCTCTAGACGTGTAGCCAGGATCTAGTCAGGATGTGCACTTTAGCAAGGGAGCTGAGGAGGCCTCTAAATTTAGAGATGGTCTTTAACTCCTGGAGAATGAGGTATTCTGGCTTCTTAATAAGCAGATGTTTCAGAAAAAAACCTACCTTTTTCTCTAGTTCTGGTTCTGAATTAAAAGAAGAATGTACTCAGCAGTCAGTTGGCTGATCAGCCAGCCATATTGCCATCAGATTTTGGCAATTGGAATGTAGTCCCTTATGCCTATTTGTCATCTGAAAAAAACTGGTTTTGCTTGTTATAACCTTGTTTTAATTGAAAATATCTAGATCTTGTGTTCAGTGTCATCAATTTTGTGGTCAACCTCTTCAGTTTTTTGCTTCTTTTAAACATTGGCAGAAATGGATATTTCACTTTTTTTAATTTGCCTTACCAAGTTGTAAATAAGAATGCTGCTGTGAGCCCTTCCCCCTTTTATTTAGCTTTTGTTGCTAGACTCCTTTTAAAGGAACGTGGTTTGCAATAATTTTATCTCAGAGGAAAAGCCCTACATAGCAGGGATACTTCTATGTATATTAAATTTCTCAGTGAATAATTCAGAGTGGTGTTGTATAACAATGGTAAATGTTAATGATTGCTTTGGATTGTTAAAAGGTCCTGGTTTTGCACACCTTAAACACAGAACTTAAGTTAAAATTTTCTGTCAGCTGCAGTTAATCATGGAATTGTGGGTTAAAAAATACCTCTAAGACCATTCAGTCCTACTGTTAACAGAGCCCTGTTGATTCTCACTTTTTTCCAAGGTCACACATACAGAGAAGAAACACAGCTGCTGTGTTGCTGATTTTATTTACAGTTCTTTTCAATAAAACTAAATAATAAGAGTTCACAGAACTGTGTAAATGTGTTTCTAGGTATCAGAAATATTTGTCATTTGTTTATGGTTTGAATGTATAATTTATCATAAAATTACCAATACTCATGTTTTCAGGAATGTTGGTCAAGAGTTTGTTTTCCTTAATTTTGTTAAGGAGAATGTTTTAATACTAACTGGTTCAGACTTTTGAATCACTATTCAGAGGTAAAAGGTATGGGCAGAGTCAATATTTCGAGTAATTCTTTGTCCAGCTCATTGTTAATGAGGATAAATTGGACTAAAAGATGGCGTGTTTAATAGCATTGACATCTGGAGTGTATTGGTGTGGAGTTGTTGCTTTGTTCTTTTCAGAAAGAGGAGGTGATATTTAGTGTGTCCACCTGTGCAGTTGGTCTGAAGCCTTTTACATTGGTTGTCCATTAAGGCTTTTAATTTTTCCTGGTGCACAGGTCATCTAAAATGAAAAGAAAGGTTTGTCTCGCTTCTTTGAGTTGTCTTTTGGGCAGAAATGGTCAGGAGAAAACCACATCAAGGCTGTGTTTCCCAGGGTGGTTGGGTGGTGAGTGATAGGGTTATTTGCTCCTGTGCCAAACCCCTGAGCTACCAAACTACAGAATCAAGACAACACCTGCTTGATCTCAGACCTTGCAATATTGCAGCTCTGTCCTTTCAGAGAGTTTGAAACAGAGGGTCAGGCTTCTGGCTTCTTTTTTTCCTAGCATAGTGCACTTTAAAACACAAAGGTCAAAAGGAGAAGCATTTAAAGGTCTCGAGATGTTATTTTATGATATGACTCCTCAATTGTAAAAAAACCTGGGGCTTTTCTTTCTGTCATAGGGAGGGTTTGCAACTATGCAGGTTTTAAATCAGGAAAAACAAATACAAGGGAACATGTGATGAAGATTTTTCAAATGTTTGTCCGCATGTACTTGTCAGGCTTTTGACATACATGTGTTTTCTGTGATGATAACTGTAATATCTTAGTGTCAGTGTTCTTTGGTTTCTCAGACTCTAGCTGTTACTTCATGGCCAACATCCAAAGCCTTAATGTTAGTGCATCGTACTGTGGTTTTATATAGCTGATTGTGGCTGCAAAGTGGAAATTAGGTAAATATCCTTAGAGTAAAAGCTGATTAATTTTGCACTGAGATACCTGTTTATTGTAAGTTAAAAATTAATGCAGAACCTGTTTTTCTGGTTTTATTTTTCTGCTGGTTTCTCTCTCAATTTCTTGTTGTCCAGCCTCTTACTCTTTTGATTTAGCAAAAATCACCATGGCTCAAATTCAGCCTTTTGTGTAGGGTAATTATATCTCTGTCTGATGGACACAGCAGATTACTATTGCACTGAGGTGGGGGGTATATCATGTAACAAATGTTCCAGTGCTCTGCTGTTGGGTGTTCTTGTTGTTTGGGCATTTTTTGTTAACAGAAATGAAGGCTATTTAAGACTTTGTCTGTGAGTTAGTTTTCAGCTGAGAATAAATGTGATCTGCCCGGCTCTGACGTGAGTTAGATTTCTGTTGATAACCACCAGCTTTTCCAGGCCTCTGAGAAGCAGCTGTAATGCTTTCATTTTCCTAGGGTAAAGGAGATGAAGTGGGACAACTTGTGGCTCTTCACTCCTCCCCTCCCTCTTGTCACCCTTCTTCCCTCCACCCCAGTGTCTCTCCACCTGAGGAGTTCACTGTAAAATCCAGGCCTCTCATGATAAGGCTTGGTCTAGCAGCTTTAATGCCAGGGCACTGCACCCCTGAAAGTTCTGTGTGTGGGTGGTGGGTATCACATGTTAGAGGTTTGGATCCATGCCAGACTCCAGTAGCTGCTGATGTGCCAGGTTGCTCTGGGGTGGGTTTTGTCCTGACTGCTTCTTGAGTCGCTGTTTTCGCTACCAGTGAGGAATGAGATTTTCTTAGTCATTGCTTGTGTTAGAAATGAAGCAATCCTGTTTGGAGGAGAATGGCAGAGGTTTATTTCATATATTAATATGAAGTAATCCAAGTAAAAATCCCCAGAGCAATCCAGAGATTCTGTACAGGAAACAGGGAGTACATACGTGTGTAGCTCTCATGCTGTGGGTGCCAGGGTAGGTCTGTGCTCTCTGACCGTGGGAGCAGCTCACTGTGTGATCCTGGCACATCTGAGCTGGTTCTGCAGAAGCTGGGATGGGCCTACAAGTGGCAATTTGCCCTTTTGGCTGGACTTCCTGGCCTGGCTTCCCAGCACGGGTGCAGTAGTTCACAAAAGCAGCAGCACTGTGTCCAGAACAAACCTGGATGTTCACACTCTGCTCTGCTTGCTAGTTTAAGGTTTCCAGCTGTGTAATATATGTACATGATCCAAAAACTGTACCTTCCACATAGCTTCCTATCCATTGTTATTGTAGTTTTCTTCTAGTATTATACCAGAAACTTGGCAGGTTTTTACTCTCTCTCTGCAGGATATGGCCTATAATGACCTTGCAGTAGCTACATGGGGGGCAGTTGAAAATTGCTGAAGAAATTCCACTAGTCCTTGTCATATGTTTATATTACCATTTCATCTTCACAGAGAAAATCTTTCTGGCTAGCTCCATTATATCCAACATCTGCATACTGGCAAAGATTTAAACACTCAGTAAGTGTAGAACTGGTAGAACTGAAACAGTCTGAAGATGATCTTCTAATTGTGTCTGTGGTAACTAAATACAGGAAGCTGGGGACCACTGAAGGTGATGATACTTCTCTGATGTTTGCATCTAATCAGTAGAGGCCAGCACAAAGCAACAAGTTCCCTTTGTAATATTGGAGAATGGAATTCATCAAATGTTTTATTATCCCATTGCAGATGGTACAGCCAAATCCCAAGATTGCTCATTTTGTCTTAATTTCAGAAATAAAAAGTAAAGTAAAATAAGTTTGTGTTTTCAGGGGAAGAACTTGATTTTTTCTTATCATCAGTTGTTAGGAATTCCTGGTAAAGTACAGTTACTGTACTAGTTTACAAAATGTGCAGCTAAGCTACCACAGGAGTCAGGATCTGCAGTTGTTGGATAAAATGAACTCAGCTATGTTTTCCTTTTTAATAGACTGTCTTGAGGTATCAGATCCTGTCTTCAGGCGAGTGATAACACAGGCTGTCTGGCTGATGTCACTGGGATCCCAAAGGAGGAGTAATCCTAAAAATCTCTTCTGGGTGATCCCTTCAGGAACATGAGAAATAACTTCTTACCCTTTTTGGAAGAGTTTCTGAACTAGTGTTTTGCATTAGCCCTTAGTAAAGGATTAAGTTTAGCTAAGCCTTGAGAACTTGTTAGTGTTAAGCAGCTCATGATGTGCAGCAGTAATTGTTACTTCAGAACTTCAAATTGTTTTTTCTTAATGCCTCATTGGAAAAGTATCTTAACTACTTGTTCTTTAAGAAGCACCAAAAAGCATGCAGCATTATATTGGTTTGAGGGGAGATTAGAAGTTGTGAGTATTCTCAGAGTGGCTACAAAATTAATTGCAGAAAGCCTGAGTGTTTGTTCAGGCTTTCCATACCAGATTTACTGTTCTTGTACGTAAAAGTGGCTGAATTAAGTGCACTTTTTGTGTAAAGCTGTTGTCTCAGTAAGTATTACCTAAACACATTTTTTTGTCCTCTATCTTCATAAACACATTGGTGGGAGAATCCAAATCTAGTATGAAATGATATCTTGAAGTGTTGACAAAAATACTATCTAAGAATAGCACTACCAAGTTGGATCAAGGAGCCATTTAATTCAGCACCTCAGCTCAGGGTTCGGTTCAGTGGAGGAGGCATAATGGAGAGTACAGATATCACAAATCATAGAGTGATGCTCCTTTTGAATATTTTCAGCCTCCAGCAGTTTGTGACTCAGAGGTTTCTGGAGCTGGTGACTTTGTATTTAATGGCTGTAGATGGCTAAATTCATGGAAGGAGACCTTGGGTTCTTTTTGAGCCAGTGTGAGCTTTTTGCACCCAGTACATTAAGTAACAGGACAATAGAGCTCTTTCACCTTTTCAATTTGTTACCTACTCCTTTTGCTAGATTCTCTCATGATAATAGAAATAGGGATCATGGACTTCTGTTACTGATGGTTGTATAGATTTCTCACAAACCTGCTTTATTTTTAATTTCAGCTTGACCAGTCCTAGTGTGTTGTTCCATATATTATAGGAGCAATTCCAGAATGCTACTTTGTGTTATCCTTTTTCTGAACAGTGCTGCCCTGTGGGTTCTGTTGTCTTGTGGTTTTTTTAGAATAAGGAACCAGAACAGGAGAGGACATTCAAAATACAAATGTCTTGTGAATGCATACAGTGGCATGTTAATGATTTTCTATATTGTTCTCAATTTCATTATTTTTCATTATAAATAATACTTAGCATATGATTGATTCCTGACTGCTTCTGAACACTGAGCCAGATTTCTGTAGAAAAGAGCTGACCAGATGTAGCTAAGTCAAATTCAAAGAATGTCAGCATCTCTTGCATTTTTTCATATTTATCATTGGTTTGTGTATTACAGAGCTTTTTCTATTTTATTTTGGTCTTTTGGGCATTATGGTGGACATGACAGATGAAGTGGTGAGTAAGCCATCTTTGGAAGAACTAACTTCCCTTTTACATGTCAGCAGCAGATGGTGTTGAGAGATTAATGGCAGTTTCTGGTTTTAAAAGTTGACCAGATTTTTGTGGGTTTGGTTTTTTGGTGGTGGGTTGTTGGTGTGGGTTTTTTTTTTGTTGGTTTTTTTTTTTTTTTTTTTTTTTTTGTTTTTTTGGGGTTTTTTTTTGTTTTGTTTTGGTTTTGTTTTGTTTTTGGTTTTTTTTATTGTTGTTGTTGTTGTTGTCCAAAATATGGCAAACCTTTTCTGTTGCTCTGCTCACTGTTCTGCTTAACCAAAATAATGCATGTCTCAGTTTGGCATGTAGCAAGGAGTTAGATCTGCAGTTCTGGGTTGTGTTACTTGGATGGCTTTATGGGCAGATATTTGGGAAACACTAGTGATCTGTACCAGATGTAATTTCTGGCCCTTATAGCCCCCTTCTGTCAAGAAAGAAAGATATTTTGTAGTAACCCTTAGGCAAAGTAGCGAAACCAAAATATTTTGATCTGTCTTGGAGCAGCGGGTTCAGCCTTCTTTACAAGTTTCCTTGTTTTAGGGTGGATTTCATGTAGGGCAGATGAACTTCAGGTTCTCCTAAAGAGGTCTGTCCACAGACACTAATTTTATGTTTGTCTGTTACCATCTTTCATCATCTTTCTATTATAAATAAAGAGATCCAACTAGGCTTTTATATTTTTGCTTTTTGTGAATACCTAAAATACCTACAGGAATTGTGCTCCCATGCATCATAAAATGACAGTAGCTAAAACTGTATGTCGTCAATAATCAGAAATTATTTCCCTTTTCAGAAGAACCATTTTTAAAAATTACTATTTTGGAAGCTCAGTGGAAGATGGAAAACTGAATCTTGCTTATATCTTTTTTAAACAAACCCTGCTGTGCTCATGTGAGGAAGTGAGATTTGTGACCTCATAGCAGCAACTAGTGCTAGAAAAGCTTGATTTTGTTTATTTTTGCTGTTTTGTTTGTTTGGTAAATAAATGTCAACTTGAGTGTATGTTGTGGATGCATGCGATGAAGTGAAACAATTTGGGGTCTTAGTTCTGGTGGAATTGACAGCACTTCGGTTACATGCATCAAGACTTTGCACTGCAGAGATTGCCCTATTTTAATATTCATGTGTGGTTGGGGTTTCCCAGCTTTTCTGTACATTTTTATTGCTGGAACTAAGGGACATTTCAGAAATAAGCTTCAGCATTGCCAAGTTAAGGTAATGTCTGTTAAATCTGTTCAAGATTTTTTTGGTTGTGTTCCCCCCACCCGTCTCAGGCTTTTTAACCACTGATTTGGCATTTTGTCTGTAGAGGAGGAAAGGACCTGCTAAGGTACATGTAACAGCACAACCTGTGAAACTTCTCGTGCTTGCCTTTTAGCTATGGGAATTAATTTCAAAAGTCTGATTTCTAAAGCAAAGTAGTACTTGGACTATGTCAAAGTATTCGTTAACTAACAGAGCCCTTTTATGCCAAATCAACATTTGCTCTGTTTAAGCTTAGTCAGCTGCCTTCAGAAGTGTTCTTGTTATTTAAAAAAAAAAAAGGTAGAGATAAGTCTCTGCCTTCACCAGAAAACAGTGTCCTGTAAATCTAGTGGCCTTTTGGCAGTGCTGTCTAGACTTGGGTTTTTCAGTTTTCTAACAATATTAGGGTTCAGAACATGTACTCATGCCATCCTGGATGTTTTTGAGCTGCCAAGAGGAGAATACCTGTTCAGTAAGTGTCTTGGGAAAACTCTGTGAGGGTGTAGAATAGTGCTAAAGGTAAGGTCCTGTTACAGATTCTGATCTTGAAGAATGTGAAACCATGGTACATGCAGATAACAAGCTACATATGGATATGGCATTCTGAAAATCTGTAGGTATGCTGAGATGATTTAGCTCTCATTCTGTTATCCTGTGTGAAGTTCATATGGAAATTGTTCAGAAATAATCGTTTCTCATGCCGGAGTTCCTCATGGCTCTACAGTTATGTTTTTACAGACTTCTGTAGCATCTTGCATCCACACTGTCTTCTACACCCAGATACCACATCAGAAGTTCAAACCTTTGAGGGTGGGTGAAGGTTAGATACACGGGATATGGCAGAAATCTTTTTCTAATACTCAGTGTAAAAGGAGGGCTTATTCATTCTGATCAAACATAATCTAGTTTACATTTCTGAAACATGGAACCTTTCATTAATAATTAAAATTTAGGAGGTCATCTAAATGAAAATGCAGAAATTCAGTAAAACAGGTGAAAGAAACTAATCTCCACATTTTTTAAAAAAACAAGGATTGGGAAGTGCTCCAGAACTCACATTTTACTGAATCTGTGAGTGATTGAATCTGTTTCTCTTCAACTCTTTACTCTGAAAGACGAGTTGTGTCCTAGTTACTAAAATGTCACGTTAAGTTTGTGTCTGAAATACTTGCTTATATGGTGTTTGGGTAAGGGAAGACTGCTGATTTGAGTAGACAGATTTGCTTTTAAATGAAATTTTCTCATCTGCTAGAGACTTGCTAATGAGGGAACCAAAGCCAGAAAAAAAAGAATTGAAATGGAACCAGGAGTTTACTGCTTGATTTGAAAGACAAATTTGAACTTCTGTCTTGTTTTAAAATCCACAACCTACATTCTGAATCTCTGTCTAAACTTAAATGAATTTTATTATCTTTTGTTTGCTTTCCCTCTTGGAGAGAAGGGTCCTGCATGGTGATACTCAACCTGCTGTCCACTAACTGCATTAGATGAGTTTGTGGAAAGAAATGGAAGAAACAAACCCGTTGTCATAAAACTCAATATGTGATTCCAAACAGCCTCAGCCAGCACAGAAGAGCTTTCAGATCTGCAGTGATTTTCTTCAGCATTTTTTGACATTAATTTATAGCTTTACCATCTAAGCACATTGAGGGGAAAAAATAATCTGGGTTGTGGCAGGAAGATGAAAATATGTTGTCAAATATATTGTCTTCTGCAGACATAATTTTTCACACTGTCAAGTTTGACCACCTTTTAGCGATATAAGAAATTAAGTAAATGGTTAGTAATAGAAGAAAATTAAAGATAACTTGATGAAATACATTTAATGTAATTGCTCTCAAAATTGAATTTGGAAGATTTTAGTTAAATCTCTAGTTTGGTATAAAACAATTACAAATCTGAAAATCTTAACAAGCCAATTCAGAATAGAGTTTGTTTGGTTTTCTGTTTTGATGTAGACATTTCATGTACTCTTTCACCTTAGTAGTCTTTACCTCACTGTATATTTTATGAGGTTGTTGCAGATTTAATTGTGCAGATATGGGTGCAGTGGCCTTTTGGGAGCTGCAGTCTTTTGAATTCTCTGTTGAATTGTCCTTTTCTTTTTTGCTGAAGATGGAACATAAAGCTTTGCCAGTTCACTGCTTCTTTCTTCATGTTTCCTCCTTCTTCTCCATTTTGTAGTAATAATCCTACATTTTTCCTTAATCTTGTGAGGCTCTGGTTTACTCTTTACTCTTCTGCCTGAAACATTGGCTATGTAGGCAGTGGTTTGCCAAGTACGTAATTGCACAGCATTCTTCCATTACATAGTGAATAGAATATAACAAAACCTTTAGTTTTATTCTTAATATATTCAGTTACTTATCATTTACTATCTAAAGATACTCCCCCACATCCCAGAAGGTGGGAGCTATATGGATAAACATAGGGCCTCTCAGGCCCTTTGGGGGATAAACAGATTTACTATGATGTGTGAATTATAATCTTAAAAAAAATTATCAACCACTGAGGCAGTTAGGGTTGTGAGGATACTGTATTTTTATAGACAGAGTCACTTAGAATGAGCACTGGCCATTTCTTAACAGACTTTAAGTTGCCACGTTTTTTATTTGAAGCAATAGTACCTTATTGAGGAGTTTGCATTGCTTTTGATCAGCTGTTGTTGTAGTTTTGGGGTTTGATGTGATTTGATTTAATGAGATTTTTGTCATCAGTCGCAGAGTGAGAAGCAGCCATTTCCCTGTGTGGAATGACAGTGTCACTCTTGGAGACAGCAGCTGTATCCCTGGATTCCTTTGGCTGAAGACTGAACGTTGATTTGTCTTTTGTCATACAAATTCCTGAATTTTTCACAAAACAAGAGCTTTTCTAAGAACAAAACTGTTATGGTGGTTTTTTGAGGAAGGAAGGCATGGGATTGTTGTCCTGTTGCTTTTGTTTTTGTTTTTTTAGGTTATAATGTCCTTAGTCACTGGGGTATTCAAGCGGCAAAATATTACAAAAATAATCTTTTCTGTTCTGTTGCTCCCTTCTTCTCCAGACACGCCAACTGTCTCTGCTGAACCTCTGAAAGGAATGAAGTTTTTTCTACAACCATTTCCTTAGTTCTCTGTCTGTGCTGATAGACAGGCAAGACAAGCCAAAACATTTTCACTTTTGTTTTCATTACACAGGTCCATGAGAGATGATAGGAGTTTTAGTTGATGAAGAACAGCACAAGTAGATAGCAGGAAGAGAAAAACAAGTGGGTCAGTAATCAATCTTAGCTTTCTCCATAGTAAATCTTACATTTTTTTCATAGGAAATAAATAGATTTGACTAAGTTTCTGTATTCTAACTTCAATTCAAAATACATTTTAATTGCATATATTCTGTTTAGGGACCTTGGTTTAGTTTCTTTGTAATGTGAAGAGCTTTTTTTTTTCTCTCCTGGCCTGCAACTGGACCTCCAGCAATCTGTGTTTGTAGCAGGGCCTTCTGTTAGAGTGAAAGTGGAAGTTCTTTGGTGCAAAGTGAAACTGAATTGAAAATGAAAACGGAAATACCAGATATCTGCAGCTTAAGCTGTTCAAGATGTACTTCCTAGTTACATTATACAGGAAAGAGCATTTACTGTCTTCACTTGTCTTAATGGTTTGCACTTTTTTGTCCAACATTAAGTTCTTGTGATGTACTCTTCATCAGTTTTCAACATTGTTTTTTGTATAATCCCTTTGTGACAATTAACAGGAAGGTTTTTTTATGATTTCTATAGCTTTTCAAGTTCATATAGTGAAGTAGTAGTTCTTTGATGCTCAAGGTAATTCGCAGTAATTTTGAAGGGCTGTAATTTCTTGCATATGTCTGCACATGAGCATATACACACAAAATAGCTGAAATGCACACAAAGCACCAGTGAATACTTTTAAAAGGGATAAAGTACTCTAACACCACCTCATAAACCTTCTAGCTGTTTTTAAAAAAATTACCTTTCTATCTTGTTTACTAAACACTCATCATGGTGTGTTCATAGCAGAGTCTACAAAGAAAGCTCTCAATACAGTAAAGATGCTGTCCTTGAATGAGTTTGGTTTTGGTCATTTTAAGATACTTTTAAGCTTTGAAATGACCTATTATTCATGGTGTGTTCTTGTCTCATCATAATTCTTTAGGCAGATTAGAATTAAATGGAAGTTGATTGGATTCTTTTGAGCAAGTGTAGCCAAAATTAGTTAAATGCTGGTGTTGTCTATGGCCAAGCCACTTCTTTGAGCTGATAGAATGCTGACAGCAGTGTTGTAAATTCTTGTCAATCTGCCTGTCACTCATTGCCTGTGAAAGTGCTGAGGGAATGACAAACAAATCTGTCATATGCTAAGGAAAGAGGAAAGGCATGTTAAATTTTGTTTTATTTTTCTGTCCATCTCAGCCTATTGAAGCTGGCCCAGATGAGTTTGTAAGGTGCTGCTTCTCTTCAAGTCATAATTTCACAAAGCTCAGTTGCTATAAAGGAATCACTCAGTTTTCACACTCCACATCCTCCTGGACAAAATAAACTTGAAATCCATCTAGCTGCCTTTCCAAGCAATTGTTTCTTTACTCCAGAAAATTACTTCAGAAAGTCAGGAATTTCTCTGTGTGCCATAGTGAGCAGTGCAAAGCCTGTGGAATGGCTCGTGTATTCAGTGTTAGGAGTGGTCTGTGTGGGAGTCGTCACCTCCTCACCTCAGCGTTGCCCATGTATGTAAATTCTCTGCAGGCTCATGTTTGAAAGGGGAGCAAAATCTTCAGATTCTGAAAAGTAGAAAAGTAATCTGATCCCAAGCTGTTTCCTCCTGATGCTCAGCATAGCTGGTTTAAAGTTTGGGGCTCAGGTGACAGCTAGGGTGACTGAGCTGGGAGTTCCTCGGCCTGCAGAGCTTGCCTATAATTAAGGAAGGAGAGAGGAAATTCTGCAATTAAATGGGTTTAATAGTGGCAAAACTGCAGTAAAAGGTAGTGGGATGAGGCAGATGCAGGGCAGTCCAGACTTATTTAGCAGTGACAGAACCAGGGAGCATCTCATAAAGAAGCTTCAGTCTCTCTGAGGAGAGACCATGAGGGGAGTGGGTGGCAAATTTGTTGGGAAATGATTTCTTTTTCTCCTCACATTAATAATTAAAACAACCCTACCTGGATACCGAGGTAAAATCTATACATATGACTGCATTTGGTTTGCAAAAATGTTTCTGAGAGGAAGTATTGAAGAAACTGTTGATGTCCTGAGCTGAATGGCCAGAAATTGCACCTCATTGTTTACTGTTGAGATACTTATTGAATGCATCAGAGCAATTCTCAGAATGTGAAAATAGAGCTAAACCAGAATGGTGTGGGAAAGTAAGATGGAAGTGAGCAAGTGGTGGTATTTTCTATAGACTTTTTAAAAATCTCATGAGAGCTCTATGGATATAGAATGCTTTGCAGTATTTTGCCATTTTTTTATAGTATGAATGTTTATCAGTAGGAAAAAAGGTAAGTACACCGAGCCTGCCATAGATAAACCTTGCAGGTTTTGTCAGAGCCTGTCATTTTCAAGTTTTTTTATCATGGTCCAGTATAGTAGAAGAATTCTGGGCATTTCTGAAATTTTGTGAAGTGCTTGTAGTCATATTGGAGTGCGATATTCACCCCTGTACTGCCACCCCTTTTATATTATGCTGCAGTTAGAAGCAGTTCTAGAGTCTTTTCATTATTCCAGCCAGCTCCCTCTCAGACTGGAGCCATAAATCTTTGTAGCTTAGTTGCATTTTTTGAAGAATACAAGGAGTCATAAATTAAAAATGAGTTTCAGACTCCAGAGTAACTTTTGCATTTCTGAAAAGTTGACTCACTGAAAAAAGATTTCATCTTACCTCTTCAGTTGAAATGCTGAAGTTGGTTTGTGTGTTTTAGGATTAATGTTTTTCCAGACCTGCCCCTGACATATGGGCTTCTTAATTTTTAGCTTTTAAGCATAACTTTTCACATCGCATTTAACTGCTAGAAAAGGCATTTGATTTTTCACATCTGCTTGGAATCCTTTAGGTCTGTTGGGAATGCTGGACTTGAGGCAAGCTCGCAGGAGGGGTTTTCTGACAATCTCAGAGAATCCTCAGAGAGCCAAAAACCTTGAGACATGGGAACACAGCTCTAGCTAGAGTCACATGAACCAAGTCTGAATTCATCAGAAAAGCTGAATCACTGGATGAGTAACTGTCCCTAGCAATCAGAGGACATGGCTTCATATGTATGTTTACCAAGCAGAGCTTTAAAAGCTTTGAGAAATGGATTTCTGAGTATGTTGAGTTTTAGGGGTTTTGACTGGGTGTACCTCTATGTTTGAGTCGCAAATAAATCTCTATGCAGTTGCAGCACATCAAAGATTTTAGTTGTTTGTGTTTGGAAAATAATGTGTAATTATTTATGGGAGTATTTTCTGGATTTGAAAATCTGTAAAAGGTTAAGTGACCTATTCTGATTCAGCATAATGCTCCAAGTACTTGTTTCTAAATTCTAGATTTCTGCTTTCTTAACAGTCTTCTTTACTTCTTCTTGCCACTTCTGAATGCTGAGCTGGTATTATACAAGATGAATGATAAATGTTGTGTATAAATTTAGTGCTAGAAGACCAAAAAGGAGATTCAAAATACATGGTTTTATAAAATATGTGACATTGTCTGTAATGAGACGCCTTCTGTGCTCTTTTACAGAGTTAGTGCTTGCCTAGATAAAGGTGCACTCTATTTACAACAAATAGAACAGATGAAGCCAAAAAGCAGCTGTGTGAAATGGTTTTAGGTGGTGAATAGATGTCTGTGTTGCTGAATTTTGTTATGATATAGTAAAAATGTGTCTGTCATAGGGGAACACGTAACACCCTTGTAGCTAAATCTATCCCTTGAAGTGGAAATAGTTCTGTAATTGTTTTCCAATAGCTAAAATAGCTTTAGAGAATCAATGGAGCACCCACAAACTTTTACTGCTAGAACTGGAACAGAAAAAAATCTCACAAAAGTATTTGGGGAATGGTACATGTTACAAGTTCTCAGTATGTGAAAAAACAGCTGAAAGATGGAGGACTTGGGGTTTTAAAACTGATTATTTATGGCATTTCTATTCAGACATACAGTATTTCAGTCTGTTTTAATCTGGAGGTTTTGTTTGGTTTTGGTTTTCTGAGGTTTTTTTTAAATCTAATAGTACATTTTTGTGTATAGCACTTAACTTGATTAATTATATTCAATACAGAGGGAGATTGCCTCTACCACATCTACATCCAGTGCTCAGGTAACGTATTTGAAATCAAAGTAAGCCTTCCTGATGGTTTCTCAGCAGTTATTTGAAAAGATAAAGGCAAACCACAGCTTACTTGGCAATATTTCTAGTTAAAAACAAAGCTGTAACTGGAATGTGGATTTTTTTTCGCTGTTAGAGAACAAAAGCTATGACTTAAAGTTTTCATTACACATGAAATGCAGTTATTGTTTACTAGCAAACCTGACAGCACTTCATTCTTATGAACTATTTCTTATTTTCCTCCTTCTATTACCTTTGGTTCATATTGAAAAAAGTTAATGATAAGTTTGGCTCTTTTTTTCTTTTTGTCTTTTAAGGGTCCTGCTAAGAGAGATACAGCTCAAAGTACTGTCAAAGAGGAAAAAGTCCATCTGTTGAAGTATAATGTAGGAGATCTAGTGTGGTCAAAAGTGTCTGGTTTCCCGTGGTGGCCATGTATGGTTTCTGCTGATCCTGTTCTCCATGCCTACACTAAACTAAAAGGTATGTCATTCAGATTGCTTCAGGTATACAAAATGATTGCTTTGGAAAAATTCTGTTCTTTGTCTGTGCAATTGATCAGCAACTTGTCAACAGGAATGATAAAATCATGTAAATGCTGTTCTTGAGCATACAGCAGTGTGTCTTCTAACTCAAATGTTCTCTGAAAGATACCAAAATTGTGATTTGTCAAACTGTGTGGAGCTTTGTTAAAAAAAGAAGAAAAACAAACCTGACTGTGTTTTTCACTGTTTCTGTGGAGATGCTTGGTGAATTGATACAGGCTAAGCATTTTATTAAAGCTGATGGGAATTAAATATTTCTGATGATTATGGTTTACTAAAAGCAATCCATAATTCAGGCAGATAAATTTTCTGTGATACATAGAGTCAATACTGATATCTACAGACAGCATTGGCTGATTTTAAGTGCAGGAACTACCAAGGGGTAGTGAAATTCTTAGATATGAATCTGTACCATTTCTTAATCTCATTTGCAGCTTTGTTCTCTGTTCTGATACCTGAAACTTTTGAGGCTTAGTAGTAATAAATATTCAGATTGCACATTAAGGAAGAGTTAGAAGGGCTGAAGGCAGTAAAGCATTGAGGTGGATGCTTCAGAGAAATGGTCAGATCTCATTCATAGGAGGTTTTTAAGGACAAATTGAATTAATACCTCTAGGATTATAGCTAGATTCAAAATTGGTAGTAAACTAAATGGCTTCTTGAGAACCTTTTCAAGCATTCATAATACATTTGTTGGAATGGTTATTATAGACTCCTCAGACAAATTTTCCTTGTAGCAGTCTTTTCAGGGTTTGGATCAGGCAGTCCCTGTCATTTTTAGTCTTTGGATTATTGGGTCTATTATAACATAAAGAGATGGATTTTGAGAGTAGTAGAGTTGTTTATTTGTTCATGACAATTACTCTGTTCCTTGAAAGGAGCAACGTTTATGTTCATTATCAAGAATCTTTGTACTACAGCTTTATCAGATATTAAAGAAACAGACCCAGCAAAACCCAGTACCAAATGTCTGAATGCAGCCTGTGAAATATGAACAGAAGGAAGGGCCCACATACTTTGTAAAGTTAATTTCCCTCACTTTGAACTAACGGGAATGATGGTGATTTCTCAGACTTACTCTGGAGTTGGTTTGGGCCTGCCTTTTCCTTGAGGAGTTCAGTCAGGATCTGGGCTGCCATCCTGACTACTAGATGTGCTCTGATTGTGTGTATTTTCATCAGTAGGTATTTCCAGTCTTACCTTCCACCTACTTTTTATTATTTAGGCACTGTCAAAAGTCTCTTCTTGCAAAAAGAAAAGGTCTTTCGTCAGGGAGTTGTAGAAATACTGAGCTACATCTCTGTATTTCTCATTTCCAGGCTTAGGATCAAGTGTTTCTGAGCAGTCTGTATGTTGATACTTGATTTGATCATTCCAACTGATGAGGCTTGATAAAAATTAATAACTTTAAACTTGTGGGAAGTACATTTTTGTGTGAGAAAGTCTGTGCTGAGTCTGGCTAAAGCTCCATCTCATTGAATATCCTGTCTCTGGCTGTGGTCAACCACAGATGCTCAGATACACAGAAGCACCAGGGAAGTGGTGGGTTCCTAGAACACTCTCCCAAACTGCCAACAACCAGTTGTTTCAGGATTCTCTGGGCCAAAAATTAAGTTTCCCTATGTAACAACCGTTAATGAATGCCATGATTTTATCCAGGAGCATTGGTATAAATTCAGCTCTCAGAGGATGCCTGAAGATTCACCACTGGCTTCAGTGGTAGGCATTCTAGTGGTAGGCACTACTATTTAGTCTATTTAATTAGGCAATTACGGCTGTCCAGCATTACAGTGCAAAAGGAACACAGTGTCTGTCTGCTTGGCCAATGGGCTGTTGGCAGATGTTTACAGGTGGTTGGAAACAGCCTGTGGCATGTCTGTATGCAGCCAGGGCATCCTGGTAAAATAGACAGATTGAGTGATAGATTAAGTCATAAGAGCTCTGTAGTCACTACTTAAACATTTTCTTGATGAGCACAAAGTAATTACTGTGCAAGAGAGTTGTTTCTCACTATGCAACACTGGAACATATGTTAGACTACTGACTGGATGTGTGATGTTTACAATCCCAAGACTTTCCCTATGTTTACAATCCCAAGACAATCCCTATGCCCTTCCTCTAGATTCTCATATGTGATCTCAGATGAGTCATTATCGTCCTCATAGACGTTTTTGTCATTGTAGTTCTCATAGATATTTTTATATATAGTGTAAGTTTGTAATTGTTATAAAACATTACATGTATATATTAAATTTTTTGCCCATACTATTAGTTAGGTTGATTTCATATTACCCTTCCAAATGTCACATTTTACAACAAGATTAATCCCCTAATTAAATAACCATTGGCTGAATCACCATGAAAAAAGAAAATTCTTTCAAACTCTAGAACCCCAAAAACAGTGTATGAAGCAATCAACTAGATCTGTTTGGTGACTAAGCCTGAAGACATGCAGTATATGAATAACCTAATGAAATCTAGACCTAGTTTGAAGTCACCTGTAACAGAGAATTGTCGCTGTTATTTGTACCTAAGGATGGGTGTCCATCCTTACCTGAATTCCTCTGCTGTCCAGTCTATGTGTTGGACAAACTGGTCTGGTGACACTGGAGGAACCACAGATACTGTAGGGAGCATAACTGGTCTGGCAGGACCAGGATTGAATTTGCAAACACAGAAGTGCAGGTTAAAACCTTTTCTATTTTTAAAGACCATAGTTTGAACACTTAGCAAATCTACAAGTTCTAATGAACAAGGTGTCAGAGGACATATCAAGTGTGATCTCTTACCTCTGCCTTTTAGAAATTCATTGTTAACTATGAACGCTGTGATGAATTTTGAAAGTGGTTTCTTCCCTCTTCTGTGTGGAACAGCTGAGAGCTTTTTAAGGGAAAGGTTGTATGCCTGTATCCCACCACAGTGAGACAATATTCCTCTTGTTTTTCCAGAGGAAAAAAGGGAATATTTTGGTTTTAGAAGAAAAAATGTTTCTTATTTAGGTTTCAGAAATGTACTCTTACCCCTCCGCTGTCCTTTCTGCCAGCTAAATCCTTTATTAAATTCTTTGATTCCTGAAAAATCTTGATTAATATGAAGTTTTGATTGCAAGGGTTAAAAACAGATGAAGTATGTGTCTCTGTTTAAGAATATTAAAAGATAAAGTTTAGGAGACTCAGAGGGGAGGCTGAGTACAAGCTCTCCAAGCTGTGGAACTTTTTCAGTGTTCATTGAGAAATGAATGCTAAATTCATTTTCAGAAACACCCAGACCTACATGTAAAGTTAATATACGTGGAAAACTGGCAGGTGATTGTAACCTCAAGTTAATTTAGCCAAGCATGTTCTTGCTGGGAATTAAACTATTGAGCTTTTAGGTCAGACTTCATACATAATATCTCAGAGACTTTCAGACTGGTTTAAGTGGATTTGTGAAAGTTTTATTGTGCTTTTGTTATGCCAACTGCAGCAGCTTACAGACTTCTAGTCTGAAAGTGCAGAGACTTATCAGAGTCTGTATCTTCAATACATGTGGGTTTTTTAATTTTCAGGACAGAAAAAGAGTTTTCGTCAATACCACGTTCAGTTTTTTGGAGATGCCCCAGAGCGAGCCTGGATATTTGAGAAGAGCCTGGTGCCCTTCAAAGAAAAAGACCAGTTTGAACAATTATGCCAAGAGAGTGCAAGACAAGCCCTCACTAAAGCAGAGAAAGTAAAGGTAAGAGGTTACCAAATCAGGCAAGATTTCAAGCTTTTTATTTTAGTATTGCAGTTATGTACAGGTATAATGGATGTAAACAGGTATTAGAAAAAGCATAAAGACAGTTTGTTTTACAGGAGCTTGCAGTCTCACATTTCATTTACAGATGCAAAGGATGGGGTGATTTACCTCTGTTTGTTACTCAGTAAAAATTAGTGCTCTTCTGCTTCTTCATGGATTTGTGTGTGGTATCAGTACTGTCAAATACAGCTCCATTTGAGCTCTGAATTACAGGTCTGCATGACAGTGAGTCTCTTGGGATTGTTTTATGTTAATGTCAGCATTTTGAAGTCACAGGTGGGCAGATTCCTCACACGGTTGTCTCCTGTTGCAGATGCTAAAGCCCGTGTCAGGGAAGCTGCGGCCACAGTGGGAGATGGGAGTGAAACAAGCCAGTGAAGCCGTGGGCATGACAGTGGAGGAACGCAAGGCCAAGTACACCTTCATCTATGTCAGGGACAGACCTCATCTTAACCCTCGAGTGGCAAAGGAGGTTGGCATTGCTGTGGAGCCCCTGGAGGAGATGGATGAGTCATCCTACTCAAATGAAGAAACCACTCCAAATCTGAAGTCGATGAAAGAGTCTGGCATTCCTAGCAAGAGGAGGAGAAGGACATCAAAACTGTCTGCCACTGATGACACGCAGGAGAGCAGTCAGTTGGAGGATAAGAATACTACTCCTCAAAAGTCATCTGAGCAGGCAGATTCCAAAAGAGGGATAGGCTCCCCTCTCAATAGAAAGAAAACTCCGGCGTCTACTCCACGAAGCAGAAAGGGCGATGCAGTATCTCAGTTTTTGGTCTTTTGTCAGAAGTACAGAGATGAGGTTAGTCTCTTTTAGCTGTTGTTACTGTTGATTGCCTCTTCGAATTTCTATACTTGAAGAAACTTCTTTACTTTAGTAAACAAAAATTAGTTATTACTGAACAGTCCATAATATTCTGGGTTTGACAAGGTATGCTTGTATCAAATCTTATTCTAGATCTTTGAACACCTCAAAACCTCATTTACTTACCCAGAACCTTTGGCTGAGCTTCATAAGAAGCTGCTTACCAAAGCTTGTAAAAATCAGTGCATGCAATCTGCTGGGGCAGAAACTAGGTCTTCTTGAGGCACTTATACTCCAATACAAGGTAGAATAAATAAATACCTTATTTTCAACATGTTTTAGGAATACTGTTAAAAGTGTAAAAACACTACTGCTGGTGTAGCTCATTACTTTAAAATCAGGACTATGATGTTTCTTCCTTAAAACCTTTTGCTCCATTTGCAGTACTATTCCATGATTTGAAGCTAGTGTGGTATCTTATGTTTCCTTGTACTGTTACATATTGTTCACAGAAGGATCAGGAAGGTAGTGGTCACTTTGTCATGCTCTTTAGCTACTGAATGGTTGACTTCATTATAGCATATTTGTATTAGAAAAGAATTAATAGATGTAAACTTTATAAAGAAATATTGGAAAGCAGATTTTGTTGTATGGAAGTCAAGTAGCTGTGGTTCAACTTGGGATCTTATTAGATCATTGAAACTTAAGGTAATATTGAGAATGAAAATGAGCACAGTGTTACATGAACCTTTTAGTGGCTTTGGTTAAATTGCAGAAAGCACTGGCATTGCAGTTTGCTGGCTCTGGAAAGGAAATGGTTTTATAGCCAGACCATTAAATACAGATTTTGACATATTAATTATGAAAAGCTGTATGGGTAGATCATCTGTCTTATGTTGGAGACACATGACTTCTGTTTACAGTTTTTGTCTAAGTGACATTGCAAGGGGGAATTAGCTTGGCCTTCAATGTATGTAGCAAGAAGTCTTTAGCAATATTGAGGGACATAAAATTGCTCCTCTGGAAGAAATGAGATTATGATGGCTGGCTTTATGGACTCTTAGCCAAACATACCTTGCAGAGAAGAGACATGCTGAGTCTCTTGTATTTCTGGGTTTTGTGCCAGTTATCAGTCTTTGTTCCCTACTGTGGTTATACTGTAATTCTCAAATTAAGAGATGGAAAATATGAAGACTGTTAGAATATATGAAATAGAGGAAATACTTTGTCTTCAGTGTCATTTCAGGAAATGGAAAAACTTTCTTAAACTTGAAATTCTCACTGATGATAGTGGTTAATGTTGCACAAAGTTGAAGCAGAAGGAAGTTTAAAAATACTACATGTTTTTAGAGAGAGAGGGCATCCTACCATTTCTGCCTAGAATACTTATTAATAAGATCTGTCATGAAAACCCAAACCTGCCTGAATATGTGATCCATTCTTAACAGCTACAGAAACACTTCTGTGGATAGAACAGAACTAGGTTGTAAAAGCTGCAGATTCCTCTGACTGATCATCAGAAGAACTTGTCTTGCCTCTGTCTTAGTTGGAATTTGGCTGGCAAAGTGAGAAAATACCAATTTAGATATTTATGCCTTTTGCCTTTCATGTTGCTTATAAAATGGGAGGTTCATGTCATTGGTGGAGGTGGAGATTGTATCCAGTCTAGTATTTGGGGTCTCCCCTTCCGTTAGGCTTGTCTGGTTCGACTTCCATGGCTTTCACCAAGAGTTTGTTTTGTTGTGTTGTAGATGTTCTCATGCTTTAGAACGAGAGATAATGTTGGCTAAAAACAAACCTGGTTTTGAGCTACTTGTATTGGTGGCATTGGAGGGTTTAGTGTGTGGCTTTCTCTCGTATTTGCTTGTAGAAACTTAGAAAAAAGGAACATCACAGACTCAGAAGAGGCTCTCTGTCCCCAGTCTTGGGAAGGGACAGAAGTGAAAGGGATGACTGAAGACTACTCTTGCTATTATTACTCCAATAATACCAAGCTCTCTTAAAAGTAGAGCCATTTCTGCTGTCTCTTGTGTGGAGTCTGGCTTTGTTTGGTAGTGAGATTCATATATCAGTTTGATTTTATTATTATTTAACTGCTGGAGAATGTTTTTGAAGATTTGAGAGACACACTTCCCTGAGGGAAAAAGCTTGGAGTTGAAAGCTTGGAGCACTTTCATGGTTGTAGTGACACGTTAAGTATTTTGTGCTGTTACCAAAGGAGTGAAGATGTATTTTGTAGTATTGTATGATGTGCTTCCCCTGTGAAAAATATAAGCCTAGTAAGCATTGGAAGGAAGTGTCTGACTGGAGATAAAGGTATCATTCAAGTGAGAGGCAGACAGCTACAGTGTTTACATTAATTGATTGAGCCTTGAGTCTGTTGTGAGGAAAATGAGGGAATTTCACAGAGAGACTTTGGAGAAGACTACTGAGCATTTCCCTTGGAGGCCTTATTTGCAAGGGTCCCTTCACAGTTAAGAATTCTGAGTGTCTTTTCCTTGTCATTTCACAGTACTGCTAGTGAGCTGAAAGTTATTTTTATTCTTATTTTGTTGAGACTGGAGGTAATGTTGATGTGTATCTCATTAGTCCGAATAAATCTAGTTATTTCTTGGAGAATTAAATGGCTCTGTGCCCTCACTGGGCACAATGACCTGTACATTTGTGATCCCAATTCCATGTCCTGAAGAAGTGAAATTTGTGGAAGGGGGTATCTTGTGGATTTATATTCCTCCCTTTCAATAATGTGAGTCCAGTTGTTATATTCTAATCAAACTTTGCATAGACGCTTTCAAAGGTAGTTGTACTTCTCAAGCCTTGTGCAGATGGATTATGCCAGATAGAAACAAGACAATTCTTAGTACTCTGCTAGGAGAAAAATTAAAACATGGATTTCCATACTAGACACTGACCAGTGGAAGGAAGGTATTGCAAGTATTTTAACACCTGGAAAAGCAGCAGTCACACTTGGATCCTGTTTGATAACAGGAAATGTAGTTTTAAGACCCTAAATTCCAAGAAATTAGGTTTAATCATTTCACCTTATCAGAAAAAAATGTATTTGTTCTGGTGAATGGTGTTACTCTTTGAATGATTGCCTTTCGTGACCTAGTTTTTAATTTGCTCGGAGTTTTTGGGGTATCAGTTGCATCACTCAAATAGGATTTGGGGGGATGCTGGGTAATGAGATGAGAAGGATTATTTTTAAACGTACTGTTTCATTTCTCTGCAAGTGTAGAGTTTTTTTACTTGTATGATTAATCAAATCTGATTTTCCTTAAGTAGAAGTGGGGGTATACTGAAGGAGTTAGGGAGGATTTTTTTCTTTCATTTTAATGCTGGATTTTTTTGTTGTGTTGAACAAACTTCTAGAAACTGTTAAACTCCATATTGATGGATATTATGTGTTCTCCTTGTAACATTAAAAAAGATGCACAGCTTTTGAGTTCCTTGTGTTCATATGCATAATAGAAAAATGATGAATCAAACAGGAAAATGTTACATCATATGCTAACTTGTGTAAATCTCTCTGCTGAGTTAGGTGTACTGAGTTCTGTGATTAATGAGTTTTGCTGTGAATTGATGGGTTTCTTTCTAGGCAAGCATATATTCCAGTATTGCTTGCCTGTCGTTTGTGGATCTATATTTAAACTTCATTGAGAAACAATTTTTTTTTTTAATGACCACAGGACAAGATTTATGCTTACTCCACTTAGTCCATTTTTTGAATGGTAAAAGGCATATAGATACTTACAAAATTTGTCATAATACTTCTGAATAAGCTAGTCAATTTTTTTTTTTAAGGACACAGAGAGAGAAGTGGTTATTCAAAGCAAAACTGGATACATTTGGTTTTATTCTAGTTCTGTCTTCAGCAGAAATATTAGATAAATTGTATCCAGTTTTCCAAAGTGATGGAAGTGTGTACACCATTCTTTCCAATGGTCACCTTTTTTTTAATTCAACCCTATTTCTGCATGTATAGGTGGTTGCTGAACATCCAGATGCTTCAAGTGAGGAGATTGAAGAGCTGCTGGAATCGCAGTGGAACATGCTTAGTGAAAAACAGAAAGCTCGCTATAACACAAAGTTTGCCATAGTGACCTCTCCCAAATCTGAAGAAGACTCTGGTAAACGTAAAACTGTGCTAGTGTACTCTAACTAAATTTGATATACATAGTGGCGTTAAACTAAGCACATATTTGAGACCCTGTAGGGAAAACAGCTTTCACTGTTTTCCAGTTTTAATTCTTGGTGTTTGTGCCAATAGCAAAGGAATGCCAATGGTTACAATAAACGCAACCCATGAAGTCTACATTTCTTGCTCATTGTTCTGAAAAGTTGTTATATGTAAACCTTCTGCTGTTTAGACATTGCTGATTTCTCATTCTTCTTCTGCCCATAAGCAGCTGCCATTGCATCCACTGCTTGTTACGAGTGGATGGTGGGAAGGGAAGATGAAGTGTTACTGCTAGCAAAATTTGAGATGTTGGTTTTATAGAACAGTTAGAAATGGTTTAAAAATTTTAATCAGTACTACTCCTTTTCTTCATATGTGCCTAAAGTGTATTACTTCACATCATCATCAGCTCAGGAAGAACTATTCCAAACTTTATTCTGAACCCTTCACCCATTTGGCATTTTACTGTGCTACTCAAAGTTTTTAGGACTCTGTGCAAGTTTGCGAATACTTTATTTTTTTTCTCCTTTTATTTCTTGTTGCTGTTTTCTGGTGTTTGTTTTTGGTGAACAGTCTCAATTGTTTTCCAAAATATTTGAGAGGGTTATTTGAGAAAGGAGGAGGAAGAAGATAGTTTTCCATTTGCATGAACTTTATCAAATTTAACTAGCTATCTTTTTTCAAATTTAAATAGCTTTACAGCACTGTAAGAAGACTTACTATGGAAGTATTAGAAGCCAACAGGTGCTGCTTTGGGCAATGACAAGAATGAGAGGGAGTGTTTGAAAGTTTGTGAGACTTGGAAAAACTTGTATAAAAATGGCAGTCAGTTTTGTTAATTATCTGTGTGTGTGTGTGAAATAACATCATTTTGTGGAAAATTGAAAAGTTTTTAACTTTAAGTTTTAAGTGTTAAATATTTGGATATCAGTTTAAAAAAAAAAAACATTCTGTATCTCTCAAGGTTCATCATTGAAGAATATTGGAGAGGCCAAACGTAAAGTGTTTCAAGACTCACCTAAAAGGAGATCAAGATCCAGAAGTAATTGAAATTTGTGTTGTGTGCAAATAGCTCATCATTATAAGTAGCTACTGAGTGTCTTTTTTTATGTAATCGCCCACGTATCATAATATCTTTATTTTATCTCAGATGTTGTCTTCCTTGACGTTAGAACTTTAATGGATCCCAAATTAAATATCTTAACACTGTAGTGCTGAATTTTGTTCACCTTCCTCAGTGTCATATTGCAAGAAATGTAATTGAAATTGTACCTGTACCAGGTGTTTCTAGTACATATATTGTGTACATTTATAGTTACCTACAGATGAAAGTATGTCAGTTCACTTGTTCCCTATCTCAAATCCTCTTATCTTAAACTTGGAAGAATGTTGTGGGATTTCTTTTGCTGGCTTTTTGTAAGTAGCAGGTTTTCCTGGAGCCATTTCAGTCTGCTTTGTGGATTCAGTTTGATCATAGAAAATGTACTAGATTGTTTAGATAAGAACACTAATTTGAAAATTATCCATATTTTCAAGTTGCTATATTTTTAATATTTACAGGTATTTGTTCCCACTGGAATAGAATGCTTGTAGCTGTAGGGCAATTTTCAGTTAATACATTTGTGCCCCTGGAGCTTGCAATTTTCATACTAATAATACTCTGTAGCTTCATAAACTAAAAAGTACTGGAGAGTGTAATTATGTTGTCATTTCATCTTGATAAAACAGACCACTTCCCAAACCCTCATCTATCTTTTTGAGGTGCAAACAGTAGTGGAAGCTCTGGCAGGGGTATGTAGATTACTCGCTGACCCTTTGTATTTAGCAGCTGCTTGAACTTTGCAGTGAACAGCCATCTAAATGCATGAGTAACTTTGTGGTCTAAAATGGCCAGCGTGGTTCTGTTCATAGGATTCTGGTTCATAAAGGCAAGGAATCTTATGGTCTTGTGTAAAATACAATCAGCTTCTTAGAGTCTGGAATTGCCTTACCAGAAAGAGAATTAATCTGTACAGTTGGTGATATCTTGCCTTTTTCAGAGGCCCCTTAATAGATGTCACCAGTGTCTTCATCTGTATTGTTTGGAGAACTTAAAAGTAGGCTTAAGGAGGAGACTTAGGAAGTAATTTTAGTGGTAAGACGCTGTTACAAAGTGGCAGGAGAATTAAAAGCTTTATAGATCAATCACATGCAGTCTGATGATATGAAATAAGTGTTGAGCAGTGACATTTCAGATCTTAAACTAGGGCTTGTATGGGTAGACTCATCTGTGTAAAATAACTTGAGTATGAAGCAGTTGATTTGGATTGTTCTAGAGTTAGTCTTCAGCACCAGAAACCAGCCCCTAAGCATTAAGAGGTCATCGAACTGTGTTAATGTTTAACCATGTTTTAAAAATAATGACTGAAAGAAAAGTACCTTAAATAACTAGATTAGTTCAAATAATTTCAAAGTGGGTTTTAGATTATTTTTCATGTGAGTTTCCCCCATCCCCCATCCCAAGGTAATTTACATGGAAATAAAAGAAACCAAAAAAAGAGGACAAAGGAGCCTACAGAAGATTTTGAAGTTCAGGAAGCACCTAGGAAAAGACTCAGGATGGATAAACAGAATAATCGGAAGGTAATTATGTCATTGGTTTGTTGGGGTTTATTTATAGCAGCACCAGTCACATTGCTGTAGTTAAGTTTGTCAGCATTTCCATTTTCAGGGTTAAAAAAGAAATGTCCATGTATCAAACCAACCTGTTGTCGATATTCAGAGATACATATGAGCTTACCGCTGTGGGATTTTTTCCTATGATTTTGAGGATGGAGGTATGACAAGTTGCACTTGCTACTTCAACTGTTTCCCAAAGGATTGTGCAGAGGGAGGCATGACCTCTCTGTGTTGTTATGCTCTGTAGTTCGTTTTCTTTCCTCCTGATTTGGACTTAGTTTTACCAGAATGTAAAAGTCAAAGTTTTAGTCAATAGTTACTTTAGACAGAAGTCAGAAGAGAGGAAAGAAGTAAAGCAAAACAGAAAAACTACTTTTCATGAACTGGAAGGTTATAGGGCATTTTAGAGTGGCATGCTGACCCTTTTCTTGGGTTAGGAGACTGCAGTAAATTTATATTTATGCAGTAAAAGTATATTTATCACACAAATAGCAGGCTTCTTTTGTGGTTAGCTTGTTTGTGAGAATGAGAATTTTCCTTGCACAGGTCACTGCGTATGTGGACACGACACAAATCTTGTGGAGACTCAGGCATGGGTTTAGTTAGTCAAGCATGTAGAGCAGTGAATTTCATGGGTTTTACTTGTGTGGAAAGCTTAGCTCACACATGTTGTGTTCAGGTGTGTTATTGCAGTATCATACTGCAGTGTGAGTACCATAGACCTAAGCTAAGAACTTCAGTGGTACAGCAATGAAATGAGACAACCTAATAGAAGGAAAGATGGTAGATTTATTTTTTAAATGAGTTGTAGAGGTCTTATTTGTGTCAGTCTGTTTGGTGGGCTGGTTATTTTGCTACTTCTGTTGATATTGTAGATATTGAGACTGCTTGTTGTCTTAGAGTTTAATATTAAAAAAAATGGAATTTCAGATCTGCTTAATGAGCTGATTAGCAAGGGACAGAGATAATTTTTAATGTTGTTACCTTGGCAGAAAGAAGGGTCAAAACTGTTTTTTTGCACTTCTTGCTGGAATGGGTTAGTAGTTGCATATTCATGTGACTTTTTAGGAGCAGTTTTTCAAACCTTTTTAAACTTGTCTAATTGATTTGAATACACTATAATACACTAGATCCATGGAATAATGAAGTCTACCTATTATAATTAATTCCTCCTGTACAGTCCTTGTTTTGATTGTTCTAAAGGTACTTTCCTGTCCCACCAGCATTTGTACACTACAATTAGCCTACATTCTCAGAAGCAGGATGAAAGGTGGTTGCAGTGCAGTTCATCCATGGGAGGTTCTGGTATCTTTGGTGCTGTGATTCACATGTGAATACACCAGCAGGAAAATAACTAAATGAACTGAATGATTCCCATAATATTTATAGCACTAATGGCACTGACTTTATAATGTGCACTTTAAAAATGTTGTTCTCTCTCTCTGGTCAGTTTATCAGAACTGCTTACAAGGGGTTTGATGTGTGTAAATATAGCAGGGTTTGTGCTCCACAGAAGGGTCAGATATGGTTTGCAGTTTGTTTTAGGAATTCTCTCTTAGTCTTTTTCCTGCCTTCACAGTCCCAAGGCACTTCAAGCTGTATGTGCTGCTGCTTAGTAGAACATTCAGTGAATGACAGTGAAAATATCTATGTAATGATTCAAAAAAGCAAACACTAACCATGCACCTTCTTCCTGTTATTCCCAGTTTACCTGCAGGCTTTAGTTACAGTCATTTTGTATAGGAGGAGCTTTAATTTCATGGCATTTTACTTCTTGTGCAAGAGTTGTGGGTTATACTCTCCCTTTGTCCTTAATTCTTATTTACAACATCAGAATGTTTTCACATAAAGTAACCAAGCCATGAGTACCCATATGGAAGTTCTGAAAAACTAATTTGTTCGTTGTTGCTTTGATGCTGTATATAAAATGCACATTAACAAAATGGGGGTTCTGTAAAGTGTGCTTTAAATTTAAATTGAATGAAATATCCTGTACATTTTCACAGAATCACAGAATCCTTAGGATTGGAAGGGGCCTCTGGAAATCATCCAGTCCAATCCCCCTGCCAAGACAGGGTCATCTAGAGCAGGTTACACAGGAATGTGTCCAGGTGGGTTTGGAATGTCTCCAGAGATGGAGACTCCACGACCTCTGTGGGCAGCTGTTCCAATGCCCTGCCACCCCAAAGTAAAGAAATCTTCCTCATGTTGAGGTGGAACTTGGTGTGTTTTAGTTTGTGGCTGTTACTCCTTGTCTTGTCACTGGGCACCACAGAAAAGAGTCTGGCACCATCCTCTTGACACCCTCTTTTCTTTCATTTTTACCCACAAGTGTAACAGTAATCTTAGAAAACAGATACTGGGAGCCTCTGGTGGCATTGTTGGTAGGGCAGCTTAGTCTGCTTAGAGCTCAGTAAAAACACAGCATGGCATATCTGTAGCCATTCATGTTTATTTTTGCAAAGGAAATCAGTTCTCTGGCCTTTGAGGTGTTCACCTGCACATCTTTCTTTGGTAAAACTGATTGTCAGATGAAGACTGTGAAAAAGGATGTAAAGTGTTGGAAATGTGTGTAAAGCTTTTTGTTCAATAGAGTTGTGCATATTAATCAGGTGAGCATGTGTCAGGGTTAAGTATTCTAGGCTACAGTTTTAGTAATTTTACTGAATTTGTAACATAAGAAATGGAAAAAAAATATAGTGGCATGTGTAAGGAACAACATCTTAATTTTGACAAAGATTTGACAAAAACTTCCTCAGTTTTTGACCTAAACTTTTAATCATGAATTCTCGATCTGGAGCAAATTTAGGTGCTGTTTATTCTCCCTTGAAAATAGTGATTTTATTTTGGAAATGCTGAAACAATCTTAACCATAGTAATTTAAAAAATGGCACTGCTATAAGTTGTGGAGTTGGAAGCAAGCCTCTCTGAGACTTAGAGTTCTGCACAGGGTTTATTCTCAAATTTCTATACTAATTCTGCAATTTACCTTTAATAATTAAAGGTTTTAATTTGACCAGTTTGTACAAAGAGCAGTAAAGATAATTCACAAGTTTTGTGTTCATGTAGCACTCCCCTTTTTGGTATGCTGAATTTGGGATGGATAAGTGGGATGCTGAAGTACTGTGTTCCTTAATATTTCTCATTTGTTTATGGGTTTGTACCCTCTGCTGTAAATGAGTTTTAAAATTCACTTAAGTGGGGCTAGTTTAACTACAGTACCATTCAGATATTTGTAAAGACACTTTATTTTTAATAACATAAATCCAGAACTAATTGCCAGTTGTATCCAACCACTCATAAATTAGGAGTTTTTTTATTTTTTCATATTTTTTTTTGTGACAGAGGGAGACAAGCAATGACAAAACAGCAAAAACAAACTCTTCTAAGGTCACAGAAACCTCCTCTTCACAAAAGAACCAGTCAGGTAATGTGGTCAGAATAAGTTTTAATGTAACTTTTTCAGTTAAATAATTTCCAAATGCCCAGGTTGTCCGAGGCAGCCGGCTAAATGCTGTTGCTGCCTCGGTGAGCAGTTGCAGGCACTGTGCCACAGCTGGGGGGGAGCCCTGTCCCTTCACTGCCCTCCTGCAGCTCCATCCTGGGCTGAAATTGTGCCTTGCTGGTTGAGAGCAGCAGTTCACAAGTTCCCCGTGTGATGGCACCAGATTAAAGCTGGTGCCCCGAGATCTTGGCCAGCAGGGAGCAAACCCTGCTGCTGCCGTTTGCCCACTGCACTGGCCCAGTAACACCAGTGCAGTCAGTGTCATCAGGTGCTTGGGGGTTTTAGTCCTTCGAAATGGTGCTTGATGGGAGGCAGTGTGGAGCATGAGAGGGAATTCTGTAGAACCTTGGACCAAAACACCAAAGTCAGGCTTGTTAATGATGCTCCAGTTTAAGGTAACTGCTATCAGAGCATGTCTCTTCAGGTGTTACCATGATTTGCCAAAGACAAGCGAGCTTCAGCAAGTCCTGCATGGTGTAGAAGTGGTGATGTGCCATAGCTAATCTGTGGTACTTGGCTCTTGTATGTAAATTTTCTCTTAACAAAGTGTTAGTGGTACTCAGATTGTGATGAGCTCACGTAGGCCTTCTCATACAACTGTTACCTCTGCTTTAAAGAGGTCTTCAGTCACATGGTATTTTGATTTTAATAGAAATGAGATGATAAAAAATTGGGAAAACATTTTTAGCACGTATTTGATTAATGGAAACCTTTATTCTTAAAATCAAGCCAAAGTACATGGTTTCAGAAGCTTCATTGTTCACTCAGTCCTATGTAGGTGCCCAGAAGACGTACCTAAATAATTCCTTCCTGTATCTGAAGGAATGTTTTAAATGGCTTCAGGGAGATAACATTTTAAAGTTCCAAACTTCACTTTGTAAACCAAAATTATTTTACAGCAACGAAAAATCTGTCTGATGCATGTAAACCTCTGAAGAAGCGAAATCGGGCTTCAGCAGCAGAATCTTCAACTCTTGCTTTTAGCAAGAGTTCATCTCCTTCAGCTTCCTTAACTGAGAATGAGGTAAAAAAAAAGTGGTGTTTGCACACAGCCATTTAATTACAGAAATTATCAGGTGTGAATCTTGTTTAAAAAAAAAAAAAAAGCAAAAATCAAAGGCGAATTCTCTAACGTTGGTGCTCTAGACAAGTTACAGTTTTGGCCTCTGTGAAACCTGTTAACGTGTGCATTGCAAATCATTTATTGTAACACGAACGTCTGATTTGGGGACGTCGAGATATTATTGTGGTTTTTAATGTATTTACCAACAACGTTTTAGAATTGTAACCTTCTATTAGAGGCAAAGTAAAATGCCAGTGTGTTCTGTATTTTCTTCTACAGACTTTTATGTAAGTGTACTACATTAGTTACATTATGTAACTCAATATTGTCATGTTGCCATAGCTTTTATATCGAAGCAAATTGCCTAATCCTCTATTTGATCTAGAACTGGACAGTCTTCTGAGCAGAGCCCCTTTTAACTCAAATTAGTTTTCAGGCTGTTTTAGTGCTATTTCTCTGTGATGCAAATAGCTCCAACCCCAATAGAGTTAAACAGGCAGTGAAGGATGTATCTTTTTGATACTTGCTAATCATAGTCTTAGCTCTGCATATTTGGAACTGTAATTCTTCTCAGTTGACATACAATAAATGAAATGTATGTACCAGAAGTGTATTCATAAAATCCATTAAACCATTCCCCAAGTCATCTGCACTGTTAAAATCAATCAGCCAAAGAGTGGCAGCATGAAGGTGAAGTATGCATGCTGTTTTGCAGGTGGGTTTGGATCTGTAGTTGGTAGGATTTAGTAAAATATCCATAGACAAACAGCTTCACCCAGTTTGTGTTACAAAAGCTGTAGAGAAAATACTTGCCTGCTAACAAGGGAATAGGGCTTCCAGCTCTCCTAGAGTCTTTCATCTTCCCTAACAAATGCATGAGGTGCTGTAATGAATGCAGTTAAAATATCTAGGCAATGTTCAGTAAACAGTTTACCTTTGGGTAGGAAAAAAAGATTGCATGTTAATGGCTGTATATCTTAACTGTAACTGGAAAAACATTTTAACTAAAAAAACTTCAATAAATACTCCCTCCTGTACCCCAGTAAAACAAGCAAAGGAGGTCCCACAGGAAATCATGTCCATAGCAGCAGCCAAGTAAAGTAATACTCTGTTTTCTCACTTGAGAGACTCCCAACTTTTGGTTTACCAGCTTCTGTTGGATTGGCTTTGCTGATGGGATGTGCTGTGTAATGGTCTATTTGGGACCTTCTATTTAACCAGACTAGTTTAAGGAAAAATCTGTGGGGTTTTGGCTCAAAATACGCATCTCTAAATATTGGGCACTCAGGAAAAAGATTCCTCTCTTTATCAAGATTATGATTATAAAATGAACTATCCAGAAGTCTTTCTCATCAAAAAACTCCTTTTTTGTAGGATTTTGGATTATAACATAATGGTTCACATTATGTAAGACAGGATATGGGCAAGATGGAAATTCTAAAACTTAGCACTGATTTACTTAGCTGCTGCTAAACAGTAAAAGATCTGAGAAAAATTAACTTCATAGAAGGCACACAGAACACAGATACACAAACTAGAAAGTGAATTAATTGTTTTCAAATGCTTAAGATATCAAAAAAAGTCCCAAACAGCATAACAGAAAACACACCGTGTTAAATAATTTTGGGGGATTGGGTGCAGGGGGAAGTAGATAATTGGACTAAATCCTTGGATTGGTTAAAGCTACCCTGACCTGGACTTGGACCAACTAAGGATTGGGCCCAATTTGTTTCCTGTATTAGATATATTTTTGCCTTTTAATAAAATAAAAATGTCAGGCATGTGTTTCAGAAATTAATACTGACCTGCTCTACAAAACAAGGAAAGATATTCTACAAGACAGAGAAATTCTGGATTGTGTGGGTGGCTCTTAAAAACTTTTTCCCGTTTTGTATTTTTATTTAGCACTTGTCTAAACAGCTAAATATGTATGTGTCCTGAGGGCATTCATCTGGAGAGAAACTTTCCCAGTATTGAGGGAAAGTTTTTTTTTAAATAAACAGTCAGGTAATGATGAAAGCCTTGCACAGCTAATTGAGTAGGATGTAATTCTTCTCAACTTTAAGTAGATTTAATGATTAACTTTCACATTTCTGTGTTCACTATAATACTTCTAAGTGTTGGTCTAGGTGCTCTCCTAACAAGTGTAGGAAAACGCCTCTGTATTCTACAAGCACATACATCTCTACAAGGTGTATATATGAGGATTCTGGTCTTTTGTTTTTTTTTTTTTTTTTCCCTCTCCTTTCTTTTTCTCCCATACTCTTTATGAACAGCTTGTTCCAGAATGGAACCTGGATGTGACTGTTATTTGTCAAGAACTGTTGTTAGCTACATACCCCTTAAATGTCTGTCCTTTACAACCAGGTTCTAGGAAAGATGTGCTCAGTTCTTTCTTGTTTGAAAGATGCATCTTATTTGACATTTTAAAAAATATTTTGAACGCTTTTTGTTGTTATTGGGGGATATTTTTTAAATGGGGTTTATTTGAAATACTATAAAATCAGGCAAGGCCCAATTTTCAATGAATAAATTACTTTGGGAGGGAGATAAGAGTGGGAGTATGGACTTGTTCGAACTGATTTATAGAGGTGACATATTAGAGATTAAAGGTTCACTCCCTTCAAAAAATTGGGCTTTGAAGTTGTTTTAAGATGGGTGGACAGAAGCAGTAAAGTGTTTATACAGGAATAAATGAATTTCATACCTGTATTTAATTTTGAAACAAAATAATTTTACTTCTAGGCACTTGACACAAGTCATTTATGTGAAATATGATTTTGTTGAAATATAATTCTTAATGAGCAACTGGTAGGGCCAGATGTGAAAAAGATATTCAACACTTTGGAGTCTGCAAAAGCTCAGACTAGTTTTTTACTGGCTATGTAAGACTTGGTGTAAGCATCCAAAAGCACATATTTGTGAGAAGAGATGCAGTGGTGTATTCCAATTTCTTTTTTTTACCTTGGCCCTCCACCCCCCCACTAATGTAGTAGGTGCCAGTAAGAGTGTAATCAGTATTTTTTTAATAAATAAAAAAGACTTTACATTACCATTACTGCTGGATTATTGGCACACTTGGTGTGTTTGCATGAAACATATCTGCTTTAGCTTTTCAATCAATTTTTGTGATTATTGTCTGGCTTCATTAAACTGGATGAATTTGTTGACAGCAGATAAGTGTCAAAGTATTGTGCAGACCATAGGTACTACTTACAAACTTTGTCAAAGAAACTGTAATCTTTTCCTAAGAGAGGACAAAATAAAGCACATATAATACTCTTAAGTTAGCCAGCCTGTCGTTCATCACACCCTCAAGTCTGAGCTGACCAGCAGATGGCAGCTTAAAGAAGCCTGGGAAAGATTTGAAGAGGTGCTTTTATTTTAATTTCATTACATCTTCTTTAGATGAATTCTTTCTTCCTTCTGTAACACCCAGTGTCAAAACAAGCTCAGTTCCTGGTTATAGCTACAAATTCTTGTGTTTCAAAGGCCTAACAATGCAAATTATAATAATGCGAGCCTTAATGCTCTTTTTCTGCATATTAAACAGTGGATTTTTTTCCCATTACTGATTTGAGACAGATTTCATTTAGCTGCATTTTTAATGGGCATTATTAGCATGTGTACATAAAGGAGAAAACACGTACAGCTCTTGAAAGGTAAGGTGTTTGCTTGAGGAGGCAGTCGTGAGACATGCACAGCTTGCAACTCAAAAAGTACATCAGCTCCATTTACCAGCCCTGGAGTCTAGTTGTCCTAGAGTGTAAAAACTCTAAGAGTAAAAACTCTTACTGAAGGTGAAAATAACTGACCTGTGGATCCTAAGAACAGGAAGGAAGAAGGGAATTCATGTTATTTTAAACGAACTACTGACCTAAAGAAAAAGCAGTTGCAGTTGGCCTTGCAGGTTGTTTAACAAAATCACTGTGCTTCTAGCATTTCATTCAAGCTTCCTGCAAATATAATTCTCTCTTCTGAACATTGCTTAAGGATAAGTTAATATATAGTGCCACCTTACATCTTGTGACTTAGCAGACAGTTGTTTCCTGTGTTTGTTTCTGTATGCCTATGATTTTTTTTTCCCATTTGAAAGCACCAGTAAGCAGTCAGGGGTACATTTTTATGGAACACTGCGAGTAGTTGGACTTGTTCCTTGCTAAACCTCTGCTAAAGCCTCTAACATTTTACATGACCTGCATCACCCACCAGACCGTACAGTTTTGTTACAATGGTTCTATTTTCATGTGGAAAAAATTTCTAAGCTTCATTTCTGTTCTTTGATGGCACATTCTGTGTAGAAAACTAAGTTTCTTATGTACTTATTCTCCTCTTGTGTGTTACTTAGGCTTCGGAGTGCAGAGAATCTGTTAACTGATCTGTTAACTGAATGTTACATGATGTAGGTTTTTACTCCACATCCCCTACCAAAGTATCATGAGTATCTGTAGGCAATTTTATACTGTTTTAAAATGTTCTCATAGTTTTAATTAACTTTCCAGGCAAATTCAGAAATGCATAATATCCTTATCTGAAACGTCTAACTCCTGCTAATAATAAAAATGAAACTTGTCCCAGGCTGTCTTTTTTTTGCTATTATAGTACTGTGTACACTTGTGGCACCGCATACTTAAAGAATTTATCTAGTCTAGCAGTATGGGCCAAAATATCACTCTTCATTCAGTTCAGGAATTCTTATATGAAATAAAGGAAATGTTAACTGTAACTCAATTGGCTCTGTCAGTTTTTCTGTCTCTGTGTGGGTGCACGATAGATTGTCTTTTGAATACAGCCTGACCTGTTTGTATGTTGCTTATTGACTTACTCTTTCATAAGTTGTTCTTAGAGTAAAAAAAAAACCACAAAACCAACCCCAAAGAACCCAACTCTCTAGCTGCTCAGATTTTGTTAATAAGAAAAAAATACGCAGTTGGGTTTTATCTGGTGGAAAGACAGAAGAGTTTATTTATCAGAACATGCATGCTCCCAGCTTTATAGAGAGAGCTCTTGGCCTGCCCAGCCCACTTCCTCCTGGGTGACTGTGGTGTGGAAATCACCGACTCTAAAGTCTTGTCAGGAAGTCTGAGATTGTAGCTGTGTCCTGAGTGTTAAGGAAAGTGAAACTTAGTGGGCAACAGCATTCAGAACTCATGAAGACTCTTTTATTGCCTGTGACAAGATGCTGTGTATCTTTTGTATATGATACGTTCATATCGTATGATCATCATATATATATAATGGCAGGTGACCTGAGAGAGGATGTTGTTTAAGACATCCCTGTTAAAAGGTGCAGGTTGCTCTTTGTGGGCCCTTTCTTTATGAATCCTGCTGCTCCTGCAATGGAGACTTGCCTGCCAAACAATCAGGAGAAGATAATTTCCTGTCATGCTTTATTTTCATGTTATATACCCCTAGCTTTAAGATAAGTGTACATAGTGGGGCATATTTCCTTTTGATGTCCTACAGCCTGCATTATAAAGAAGTGATGCTCAAGTAAACCAAAAGGAAGTGGGAGGGGTTGCCTTCTTTGGCTCTTGAAAAATTTGCCCTTTAGTTGTTTTTGTTACTGCTTAAACAGAACATGACAGAAGAATGTCGTGTCTTGAATGACTAAGACCAAAGCTTGTATTCTTAAGTCTTAAGAAGGCTGTTACACAAGCCTGTATGTGAGTAATACAAGAAGTGCTTTTATTAGACAATGAATTGATAAAGTGAGTTTTCTGAAGAAGAAATTTTTTGAACAAAAATTGCACTTTGGTAGCTGGAAAAGTCTAAAGAGGCATGTGAGTGGAGTAGCAACTGTTGGAGCCTGTCCTAGTGTGGGCACCATTGGTGCTCAAATGTTAACAACTTCTTCTGTCTAAATTTCCAAATTTGTTTTGAGCCTTCAAACATGGCAGAAAAACCTTGTCTGAATTGGATCTAGGAGAAAGTCCCAAGGAAGCTGATGAGCACAGAGGTGTTGATGGTGCTTAGTCTGCAATTGCTAGCACACAGTGAATAGTGTTTGGGACTTGATTCTGCTCCATGAGACAGAAGTTTTTGCCTTAACAAATACTGATGCTGGTCCTTTAGGACAGTCTTTAACCAGGAAGTACTTCAAGGGAAGAAAAAAAGACACACCATGACGCCCTCTCCACCTTCTAGGCTAACACTGAGCCAGCAAGGTTGCTTTCTTAGATCAGCTGTTTAAAATGAAGACTCAATCCTAAATCTAAAACAAAAGGCACATTTAATAGCCAGGTCACCAGCTGATCAAGCAGAACTTTTGCATTTTTTTACTGTCATAACTTCTTAAATTCCCAGGCTCCAGATTCCATGAGTACAGACATTTTATTTTCAGACCTAGAATTTCTGAACCTTTTTTTCCCCTGAAATTACAGAGCAGTGATTTTGCTGGCTCTGGTATTTACTCTGATTTTGGTGCTGTCTGAAAGGAAGGAGACAATTTTAAGTGGAGAAAAAGTTTTTTTTCTTCAAGTGGGTGGAGCAAATGTCTACGTCAGTATTGGACTTCATCTGCTTCTTTGAACCAGAGCACGATTTGGATTTTTAAATTCCAGTCTATCCTTTCACAGATTCACAGCTTATATAATGTATCAGTATGATTGGATGCCAACTGAGAGTATGTCACTACCTTTTTTTTTTTTTTTTTTAATAAGTGACATTTCAGCCACCCAGATGTGGAAGGAACAATGCCATTTGCAAAGTTCACCCACGTGGTTCTAGAAATATGCAAGCTGAGTGTACATACCAGCTTGCATTTAACTCTTTTTTTGTCAGAAGCCAGAGGGAATGAAGAATTGCCTTGCATTTCTGCTGAGGTCTGTGGCTGAGACTGGAATCAGGTACCTGGTTGGAAAAAATGCTTTTAAAATTGTAGATCTGGATTCAGTATTTAGATGTGCTGTGAGAAATGTTTCCCTGTGTTAGTGCTTATTCTTTCACCTTTAATTGGTGGCGTAATGAGCTGTGCAGTTAACTCAGACTCAGTGTTGCAGCTGCAGGACTCGTGTTGCAGCTGGAGGAAGTCTTGCAGGAAAAAAACATTGAGAAGTGATTTTGTACACAAAATCTGTGTACAGTCTTCTGTCAAATTGACTTCCTGCCCGCCCCACTTTAATCATTTTAGAGTGCATCAGACAAAAGACAAAATTAAGATTATAAACATATAAACTCAGAAAATGCACATAGCTGACTCAGTTTCATTCCTTTGAATGCTCTAGTGTGTTTTCTTATTGTAACTATTGTGTAGAGTTGCACACATTTCCTCCTCTAAGCCTGCTCAGCAACCTCTGAAAACCAAACACTTAATTACTCAATATAATCATGCCAAGGAAACTCCATTATTCCTCCAACAGTCCTTGCATCCGTATGCACATGTAGGTCCCTTTTGCACATAACAGGTAAAAGTAGTCCAGGAAGCAGGAAAAAAAGTAAATCTCGTCCTTACATTTAGCAGTTAAACATTTACCCAGTGTTCAGCAATGCTTGCTGATGTAATCTGGCTTTGTACATCAAATATTGCAGTATGCAAAACATGTTCATTCGTTTATGAATTCATCTTGAAGATGGCTTTTATAAGCATTGTTACATAGTCTTTCTAAAAATAGGTTGATGTTTGTCTGAAAGAATCCCTTAAGCACTTCTTTTGGTTATTGTGAACAGGGAATTTTAGCTTATAGTTCAAAAGAAAATTAAAAATACTTTGGGGGATTTGAAGTCTTTATATGCTGACCCCTGTACCATTGTGGGCCTGAGTAGCTGTTCCAAAAATATATTAGTAGTATAAAATATATGCTCAAAGTACTGAGATGAGTAAACCCAATTGTTTAATGACCCATTGCTACAATTTCTGTCTTTCAGGGGTAAAAATACAATACCAAACACAAAGAATTAACAGAGATGCCAAAATTTTGCCCCAGTTTGACTCAGTAGTGAAGTATTTTTTTCAATAATAAAGCTATGGGGAACTTGGAAAAATTCAGTAATGTGTCCCTACATGTTCCCTTTTGAGTCTTATATGTGTAAGTAGTGAATAATGACTGAGACACGTGGGAAAGGAAGGATTGCCTTGGGAGCCTGATGGGAAATTGGTCATTTCTGTGAGTGGTAATTGTATTCAGAACCTCACTAACCCCTGAAGTAAGTTCTGGCCTGCCCCACGTGAGGAGCATAAATTGGTTTTTAGGCTGTTTTTCTCCCTTTTTCTCACTCGTGTATGCAGGTGCACAGTTTGCAGTAGAAAGAGCTGCATTTGGTTTCTGCAATACCAGCCTTGCTCAGTGTTCAGGCAGTGAAGTGTGAAAGGCTCTGCAGGCGAGTCCTCACAAAATAATGTTGACGTTCAGTAACTGAAGGAAGTGGGAAGGAAAGCCTGACTGATGTGCAGTGTGTGCAGGCTGATGGTGCATTGCAATGATCCACCCTTCAGAGGAAAGGTGTCTTCCATGTCACAGCAGCAGTAATTGCTAAAGAAAAGTGGAGATGATGATAGAGTTCAGGTACAGTTCCAGTGCAGAAACTTGGCACTTGCTAAAAATCTGAAGTGAAGAGCCCTGGCTTTTTTTCCCCTAAATTGACACTCCTTAAAACAGTCATTTGCCTTTATGAGAAATAAATTATTCCAAATGTAAAGCAGAATAAAATAGCTACAAATTGCCAATTAACACGTTTTGCCACTAGTCTAAATGTTGATTACTTTGAACCTCGGCCTGAATTTCAGAAGACTTAATTTTCTTTGCTGGGAGTATTATATTACAAAAATAAGGACAAGACAAGCTCTGATATGATTACCAGGGAAAGATTTATATTTGTAACTTAAGAAGTAAAGTAACAAACCCCCCAAAACCTGTCCAGATTTGTATTGAAGGCTGTGTTTTGGGCTCTGGTATGTGAACTGTTAAAAACTTCCACAGAAGTGTTATGTTTCATTGCAGAGGTAGCTGTGTCACGTCAGCATGAACTGATTTTAGCAATCTTCCTGTAAATCATCTTTATTTAGTGACTGTTTCAATCTCCACGTATTTTAATTGCAAAACTCAGTGTCCCCCAGATGAATCAGAACCTGTTAGAGCTGCTACAGCTTGCTGGGGTTACAAATACAGTTTTCCCAACTTCCTCATGCTATACCTCTCTTAGGTTTTAAGTTGTCTCTGAGAAAGATTGGATGAAGGGCTGTCTCAGCCTCTTCTCCACAGGCCTCAAGGAACAGATGCTCTTTCTCTTCGCTGATACTTCCATTGGCTATTCTGGGTTAGCTTCAAGAGCTGAGGTGTTGAATTCCAGTTCTCTTCATAGAGGAAGCTTTATTCAAAGATGTCTGAGAGTGTTTCATCTTCTGCAAGATACAAATAAGGGTCCAGTTAAATTATTCTGAAGAAGTGCATCCCTTTCTTACAACAGGAAATCTGCTAGCTTTCCCCTTTATTAGGGCCCTGATGAAATCTGGTGATGAAGTGTGTGTGAGCTGTGCATGGGTTATGGCTGTTAGAGAGGGTGGTTATACCTTTGGTCATGGTGGTAGGGATGAAGAGATGCATTCTGCAACCTGCACCAGGCCACAGGAGTTGTATCACTGAGCTGCTTGTGAGTGTAGTGACTCTTAGGAGCTGAGACAGCCATGAGCAGGTATCCAGTCTTGTCTGTGTAATACAAAACTGGTGCTTAATAGAGCATTTGATTTGTAAAGTGTGTGAGACTCCTGACAGCTGTAAAGGAGACATTTTGAACGATACTCTCAGCCTGGTAGCCATTCAGTTGATGAACTGAGGGTATTTTGTTCATGCTCTGTGTGTTGGTATTTGTGCTTGAAACCTGGCAGTAATCTATAGGTGGATGTAAATTGCCAAGTTTTCTCTTGAAATGGACTGATAGAATTTGGCTTTTGTGGTTGCATTTGTGATGCTGCGTTTGATTCTTGCCAGCACTGCTCCTTTTTTTGGCTCAGTAACCATTTAATTAAAATAAAGGGCTGGTGCATTAATTCTGAGGCGGTAAAATCTCTGTTCTGTAGGAAAATTGTTGTCAGCCTGAGGTTCACAAATGGCTGGGATTTTGTCACCCATATCTAGGGGGATTCTGAAAAACTGCCTCCTGCCAATAGGGTTGCCTTTCCATATAGAGGTCTGCATCCTTCATTTGCACAGAGTGTATAAACCAAGGAAAATCTTGGAAAAGATTGCTTTGACTCATTCTCTTAACTGAATATATTTATCACTGGTCATGTTCTGTTTCTCTGCTCTGTGTTCAAAAGCAGTGAGCTGGGGGACCTTCCTCAGGGGCAAGGTTCTATTGCTTTTGCTACTGGGAAGACTGTTAACTCGAGGGGTGCTGCACAAATGGGTTTTCTCTGGGTTTAGGTGTTTTCTGGTGTGGGGAAAAGATATGAAGCCTTGTGTCAGGTTACAGCAAGACTGCTTGTTTTGCTTTGCTTTGTTTTGTTCTGTTTTGTTTTTAAGTGGAAAAGAAATGCAGATCTAAGACCTTCCAGCTTATTTTTCCTTTTTTCTTTTCTAACCATGACTAATTCTGACTAGCTCAAACAAGAACATAATGAGGTACTAAAAATGTTAGAGCAGTGCGCTGCTTACACTAACTAATGTTTCTGTGGGAATAGTTTAAACAGAAATGAGCATGTGTGTGAGTTTACTTAAACCATAAGGGAAACTGGGTTTGTGGTTTTGCTGTGTTCCCATGCTGCCTTCCCTTATCTGCCCCTTCCTAGCAAGAGCTTTCTAGTTCACTATTTCACAGCTCCTTCCAGGGGGCAGAGATTTCCTGGTGCCTGAACAAAGCAATGATTTTACCTGCAGTTTCTTTTAACCACTTATGAAATGGTCAGGCAGAATCTCCAAATCACTCCAGTTGTAGAAATTTTCATAGGTGAAGTGGAGGTGTGAATTTGAACAGAGGAAATTAATTTATACCCTTGCAAGTCATGTGGGGGGGAAAAACCCAACAGACAACTGTCAGTCTGATCCAATTTATAAAATATTTTTAGACGTGATCAAGGAAGGCAAATGTTAAATGGAGGAATGCAAGTTAGCTGGCTGCAGCAGTGAGAATTAATCACTCAAAACCAGTATTTCTAAAGGGATTTTATAAAGACTAAATCTAGGCCTAGGTTTGGTCTTGTATTTTTCTTTCTGATTTCAAAATAAATAGTCTCTAATAAATTTGAACATTACGTGGATTGGTTGATAGGGAGGTTGCATGTAGCTGTCTCCAGCACGTAGCTGGGCCATTTTTAGAAAAATGTGGTTTACTGTAGATAAATATGAGATCCTGTGTCTGAAAACAGAGAGTAAATTCTTCATATAAAGCGGTGTGTCTGTGTCCTGACAAATGGCTATTGGTCAAAATGATCCCTTAAATAGCACAGCAATTTAGAATGACTTTCAGTGTTGTATTGAAGAGACTTGGGGAGATTCTTGCACAGCAGAACAGAAGTGGAGAGGAGTGGTATCATGTTGGCTTGCTTTGGATACAGTGTTTACAAGACTTGTAATGGGTTATTGCCTCCAGTTCTCATGCTTGATTTTTAAACAACCTTTTTAAAGCACAGAAAAGGTTTAGAGAAACCCCACTAAAATGCTCTAGATGCTGGAAAAAGTCCCCTAGGGAGAAAATTAGAGGGCGGAACAAAAAGGATTGAAATGGGCTTAATTGCAGCATGCTTCCACAGGAGGAAAATGTCTGCTTCCAAGGGACTTCTAATATAGCTGAAATGCCTGGAGAAGGCATCATCAACTTGAGTGAGTTGTAGTTAGACAACCCAGAAGGGACAGCAGGCAGTACTTTTGATGGTATGTGTGAATAACCATTAGAATGAGCTCAAAGAGAAATTAAGGCTTCCTTTTGCAATTCCAAATTGTGATCTTCTCCTGGAGAATGTACTTAGTGAGACACAACTCACTGAGAATTATCTGGGGGCAACACCATGAAATTCTGCATCTTCTGGTGTGATGTGAGATGAGGCAAATGACTTGGTTGGCCATTAACCTATTCTGTTCTGTTGAACTGAAAACTACCCTGTATTTTCTTTTAAATATGTTACTTAAGGTGAGTTTTTAAAAAGTGAATTGCAACTATTTTTAAAAACACACCATATTTATTACATCTACATCTGTTATATAAGATTCTTCCATAACAGGGCTATCTTCTATAGTATTTCGAGTTTATTGTTGACTGTAATGTTCCTTAAACATATTGAGAGCTGCTTGTTCTTTTCTTCTTCTCTTCTATATGCTGTTCACACTTTCTTGGAGAATATTTGGGTCAGAGACTTTTATATGCAGCTTGGAGTTTACCAAGTTTCTTTTTAAAAATTAACTGTTGCTCTGAAATCACATGCTCAGACATTAATCAAGGGATTTGAAGATACCCCTGTGTTATGGCTAGACACTTCTTGCTAACTGTATTACAGAACTGAGTATAAATAAAATGCCATATTACAACATCTTGGTGTTCTGTTTTGGCTGCTGTTAAGTTGCTGGTGAGGGGGATTATTGTATAATCCTTTTGATGAGACCTCCACAAATGGGTATTCTGCTTTTAATCAAGGTGCTTTTTTGAAGGTGGGGGAAACCAAATCAGAAGAGCGTGCCTAAATCTGAATTGCAGTGTGTTTGCTTCCATCAGTTCTGATGCTGTGCAAAACTGACCATCTGTGCCTGCTCTCTCTAACACCTGTGTTTAATCTTCAGATCTCTGATGGCCAAGGAGATGAGCGCTCAGAGTCCCCCTATGAAAGTGCTGATGAGACTCAGACTGAAGTGTCTATATCATCCAAAAAATCTGAGCGAGGAGCAGGAACAAAAAAAGAATATGTGTGTCAGGTGAGAGATGTTAGCTGGGCTGTGTTTTCTGAGCTTTCCCAGGAAAGGTCTTTTTAAATATGAAAACAACAATATTAGGCCAGGAACAGGTTTATCATGTGTGTCTGAGATGTCTGTTAGTGATGAGGTTGCCATGGCAGTAAATGGAATTCTTAATACCTAATTATTTTTTTCTTGACCTCCAGTAAGTGACTTAGCCTTTCTGCTTGAGTTTCGAGGTCTGTAAGATAAGCATAATTTGTAGCTGAGAAGAAGCACATAAGTGTTGCCAGGTGACTGGTCAGGTGATGCAGAGGAGCTGCTGGTTTCTGTGTTAGCACAGAGGAGGAAGCCCAGCCCAGTGGGGTTTGTGCTCTGCGTGCAGCAGAGGTGGCAGCACCGCCCTGCCGTGGTGTGCTGAAAGGAAAAGCCTTTCCTCAGACTGTTCTAGAAGGGCTCTTAGGCTGTGAAATGGTAACACAATCCAAGTGGACAAATCAAACTTGTTTCTGTGAGACTGGGCAAGCAGATGCGTTTCCATGTTTTGTACGTAGTGGGAATGAGGTGGTATCTGTCTATAAATGTTGGGTAATCCTTAAATTGTGGCAGCACTGTTGTTCAGTTCATTTTTAGTTATGCATGTGTCACTGCTAACCACTCAGATATAAAAGTATCATTGTGCCAGCTGGACTGATTTCCTTTTGCCAAGGAAAAGGAAAGGAAGGATGCTTTTTAACCCTTCTCAGATGCGTGAGTGTGCTCAGGGAATATTTCTTACAGCTTTTTTTTTCTATTCCTTTTTTTCTGTCAGGTTGTATTTACTCCTGAACCATGGTCTGATATCATGGGATATTTCTAGTGGTTTAATGATTCTGTTACCTGTTTCAGCTTGAAGCCAGGGCATGTGATGATGCTTGTAAAATTATCTTTCACTTGTTAAATTTGATTTCAACAATGGGAAAAGATATTTTGAGGAGGAGTATATATGAAAAGGAATAAAGAAAACAGTTTTTTTCCACATATGAACTTTTCTTTAACATTCAATGCCTTTGTGTTGTAAAAGCTGTGTGAAAAAACAGGTGATCTTCTACTGTGTGAAGGACTTTGCTATCGAGCTTTTCATGTAAGCTGCCTTGGGCTCTCTGGAAGACCAGCAGGAAAATTCATTTGTAGTGAATGTACATCAGGCAAGTTTGTCCCTTTCTATTAATAAAAAAAAAAAAAAAAAGGTTACAGTTTTCCCATATATTGTTCTAGGACATCCTCCTGGACAGAGTATGTATCCTCACTGAACCCTTATTTATCCTTAGGGACTTGACAGGGTGGGAGTTCATAGAGTACCACTAAGTGTGCCATGTTTTACAAAGTTCCCGTTTTCAGTGAGAACTCTCTTGAAATGTGACTAATTTAATCAGAATTTCATTGCCTTAATAACTGCAGATTATTTGTTTTCTGAGTACAATTACCAATGAGGTTTAAAGTCTGTCACAAAGACTTAAGAAAACCTAGAAAAAAGCGGCGAGTGAAATATTCAGAGTTCTTTTTCAGTCCTTTGTGTGTCTGTATGAGTCTTTTGCTTTTCCTGTTAAAAGACTACATTATTGCTATTAATTTCATTTGCTTTTAATCTTGTAATAACTGCTTGGAAGTTCTTAATCTCAGAACTTTACATAAGATTTTGTTCTTGCTCGTAAGCTCATTTCAGTAGATGCAATAAACCTTGTTGGAGCTGCTGCTTCAAAATAAAGCTGTTCTGATTAGTTCAGAAAAAAATTAGAGGATGCTTGTCTTTGGTTTGTGGTTCTGCTTCAAATTTCAGAGGACCACAACCCATCATCCTATTCCATTTGTTTAAAAAAATTTGAAAACTAAAAATTCATACTTGTCCTGGCATACTGAGGCTTATAAATAAGAACATAAAATCAGATCGGTGAGGCTTTGGGTGGTGTTGTGTACACCTTAACTGCAAATGGGTTTGCTTTGTAGCTTCATTTTATTTGTGTCCGAGCAGACCAGTATTTAATACTAAAGAGCTAAAGTAAATAGATTGCTGCATCAAGTAATGCAATTTGATTTGTTGAAGAAAAACCTCCTCCACACCACAAAAGCAACTCCTTCATGCATAACATGAAGGCATGAGAGAAGTGTTTTAAATTCATGTGTTTGGATATTACATTCTGTTTATTATTTTGCCACTAGGTGTGCACACCTGTTTCGTGTGTAAGGAGAGAAAGGCAGATGTGAAACGCTGTGTTGTGTCTCACTGTGGAAAATTCTACCACGAAGCTTGTGTGAAAAAATTTCATCTCACTGTGTTTGAGAACAGGGGGTTTCGATGTCCTCTCCACAGCTGCCTCAGTTGTCATGTTAGTAACCCCTCACATCCACGAATTTCAAAAGGTAGTTTCATTTTACGTTTTTATGACTGATGAATTCATTTTATTTATAGTATGTTAAGGTAAGGAATGTGTCCATTTGAGAGCTGCTAGCTGCAGTTTTGTTAGGCATGAATGGACTATCAATTGATTCAGAATTTTTTAAAAAGTAGTAATAGAGTAAGTTTTAGTCAGCTTTAGTATTTACATTGTTTGTGCCCTTTTTTAAGTATCTGTCAGTTAACCATGGTTAACCATGTTTTCTTCTCAAGAGAGAATGAAATCTAGAATATGCAGATGATGAAGGAAAGAGGCAAAGTAGTGAGGGCAGGACCTGAGAATGTACAAACAGTGCAGCAAGGCTCGATGAACATGGAGACATTTTGATTCTGTGCAGGTTCTTAGCTTTGGGCAACATTTGCAGACAAAATTACATGACTCAGGAAGAGCTGGTCTACCCTGGTGTGCATAATTAAAGTCTTAAAGTGCTTTAAATTGGCTGTAGGGTTCTCTAAAAACCTTTATTAATTCAGTATTGTTGCAAATACGCAAGCATTGAAAACATAATGGCTGGGGGTTTGCGTGTATATAGAATGTCTCAGCACTACCATCTTTTTTGCCAAAATAAGAAGTCAGTTTTGTCCCAAAGTGACTCAACAGTGCTGTGCTGTGCCTCAAGTCAGTGTTGGCCCAGAGTGAGCCGTGGGTGTTGTGCCTTGCAGGGAAGATGATGCGCTGCGTGCGCTGCCCCGTTGCGTACCACGCCGGGGACGTTTGCATCGCCGCGGGCTGCGCCGTCATCGCCTCCAACAGCATCGTCTGCACCAACCACTTCACTGCCATGAAGGGGAAAAGCCACCACGCCCATGTCAATGTCAGCTGGTGCTTTGTCTGCTCCAAAGGTAAACGGCTGCCAAGGGGGCTCCTTCAGAAATGCGGCGTCAAAACCTTTTATTCTTCAGCTTAAGCATTGTTTTTCTAGTCTGTTCATAGCAATTCGGTAGCAATGTGGCATATTAAGTTAGGCTTTGTTAAGTTTTGCTATAATATCCAATAATTTGCTGTAAGTTGGCTTATGCTGCTTCAGGGTTTTAAATATCCTTTTTTTTTCAGAAATAATTTACAAAAGAATTTTTTTACTTGGGCTTTATCCAACAACCAGAAGCCCGATTTCATTCTTTACAAGAGACACCTGAGTATTTTTCTGTTCTTTCCCCTGTGTTCAATGTACCAAAGCTTTTTGTGTTTCTTTATTGCTAATATGTAATATTACACCATAAATATTTTAAGAGCTGCTTTTAGTTTAGCAGCAGACTGCAAAATGGAATCAGTATTAGTTGTTGCTGCGTTTGCCACTAATTAAGGGTGTTTTGTTTTATCTTGTACAATAAATCTGTTCCTTATTGAGAACCACAAAATGCATAGCGCTGATTAAACTTGTAGCAGTGAAACTTTACCTGATTTGTTAACAAATTAACATGCAGCATAGCAGCTTTTAAGCTGCAGCCAACTTTCCACTTGATAATTTGTGGAACAAACTAACAACCTTGTTTCTTCAGCCCCCCAAGGGAGGGAAAAATCCCAAAATCATGGAGAAATCTGTTGTGGTTGCAATTCTTCTTACATAGAAATATTAATATATATTAAAACTACGTTAAACATATTGTAGTCATTAAAGTACAGCAAAGTAATTATAATTTGTGCATTATTCTGGCATTTTTTATCACCAGCTTGCTTGTTATTTTGCATGTGTTACTAACTCAAGTCTGCCAGGCATTCAGATTAGTCAGGACCTTTTGGCTGCTGTACCCAACTAAGTGATGTGTGTATTTGCTGCTGAGGGTCAGCATGTTTTAACCATTTCTTTTCTAATTGAACTTACCACATGTGTATCATTTCTGACCAGTCTGGAATTCAATACGTATGCTTTGATCTTGATGTTTTCCAACCTTTTTTCCTCTTTCTGTGTCTGCAGGTGGAAGTTTGCTGTGCTGTGAGTCCTGCCCAGCAGCCTTTCACCCTGACTGCTTAAACATTGAAATGCCAGATGGGAGCTGGTACTGCAATGACTGCAGGGCGGGCAAGAAGCTCCATTTCCAGGATATTATTTGGGTTAAACTGGGAAATTACAGGTCTGATGAAGAAATTTGTGTTGTTTTACAGTACTGGCATGTTTAACTAAGGATCATACAACTGGTTGCTCCTGTAGGCCAGCCTTGCTGCACACTGATTTCTGACTGCTCTCTGAACTAGAGACCTCACCTCCTTGCAAGCTTCAGGTTCAAAGACTTGCAGCTTTGCTGTTGCTCTTGGCCAAGGCATTACCCATACAGGACTCCTCGAGTCTTCTGACTTCTGCCTCCAGTGTATGAGCTTTCAAGCCCTGTTTGTGTCAGAGATCTCTGCCAATAAATTGGTAAACTGGTAATTGGCTAAATTACTCCCTCACAGGCTGGGACATCAGTGACTCAGGTTGTTGGTGTTTCACACTTGGATGAGATTTGAGTGAGATAGAGGTAGCTGGGGGTTATCCTTGAAACACTAATTGGTGTTATCAACCTTCTCTTGATCTTTGACAGTTACAATATTTGCAGGTCTTGTAAAGATGATGGTTTTGCTACCCAGACCCAGAGAGCCCTCTGTGTGTGCTTACCTTGCAGGCAGGTGAAGTCCCACAGATCTGAGTGTCATGCTTTTCTAGTCTTCTCTCACTCTCTGCTAGGAGAGGGGAGGAAAGGATTTTAAATCCTCTTGGATCTTGGAAATAATAATATCAGTTACTGCTGTTTTGAGTGATTTTGTTAAACTGTCTCTTGCAGAAAGAGCTTGACTAAAATGCTGTATTTTTTTTATTTGTACTTCTGTGCTAGATGGTGGCCTGCAGAAGTTTGCCATCCGAAAAACGTTCCCCCAAATATCCAGAAAATGAAGCATGAAATCGGAGAATTTCCTGTGTTTTTCTTTGGTTCTAAGGATTACTATTGGACGCACCAAGCACGGGTGTTCCCTTACATGGAGGGAGACAGAGGGAGTAGATACCAAGGGATCAAAGGAATTGGAAAAGTCTTCAAAAATGGTACATAGCTAAAAGTAAACAAAAATAATCCTAGGACATGCACGTTTTGCTTTCTTCACACATAGCCTTGGGTTTTGAACATGTGTTTTACATGATCGAATTAAGGAAATTTGTGGTGTCGTGGGCAGCAGTCACTGTTACTGTCTTTGTATGAAAACATTGTTTTAATGTCTTATAAAAGACTGGCATCCAACTGAAATTATATCTGATGATTTTTACTTTCTGGAAAGTAAAAAAAAAGACTTGAGAGAGACTCTCTCACACTGGAAGACTGAAAGAGTAGAATTTATACATCTGTTAAGAACATTAAGACTCCAGAAGCATTGTTTCCAAGAAAATTGAAGGATGGGACTAGGAAGTAGACAATGCTTTGCTTTAACACACTTGGGAATGAGCAAGTCAGTTTGGGGGGGAGTAATCTTCTTTCTGGCATTTCTGTTGATGCTGCAATCTTTTTCAGCTTTGCAAGAAGCTGAAACTCGATTTCGTGAAATAAAACTACAGCGAGAAGCCAAAGAAACCCAGGAGAGTGAACGTAAACCTCCACCCTACAAACATATTAAGGTAAAGTTTGAGAAAATGGATACTCAAAGGTTCAAGCTGAGCAGTGAGATAGGGTCAGGTTGTAATGATGGTAACTGTGCTTTTACAGTCATGAGATGGTAAAATTTTGCTTTTGTTGGAGCATCTAGTGGTGCAGAACCAAATTAGCAACCGCTGTGTAACTCTTGCCATAAAATTAACTGCTCTAAAGTCACGTTTGCACTATTTTAATGCATTTTTCAGGTGAATAAACCTTGTGGTAAAGTGCAGATATACACTGCAGACATATCTGAGATTCCCAAGTGCAACTGCAAGCCCACGGATGAAAACCCTTGTGGCTTTGACTCGGAGTGCCTCAATCGGATGCTGATGTACGAGTGCCACCCACAAGTGTGCCCGGCGGGGGAGCGGTGCCAGAACCAGTGCTTCACCAAGCGCCAGTACCCCGAGACCAAGATCATCAAAACTGATGGCAAGGGCTGGGGGCTGGTGGCCAAGAGGGACATCAAAAAGGTAGGAATTGTTCTTACCCAGCTGAGAATCACTCGCCTGCAATGCTGTTTGGGGGTTTGGGATATACTTCACTAGTGATACTCGGTGTCTTTCAGGGGGAGTTTGTGAATGAGTATGTGGGAGAGCTGATTGATGAAGAGGAGTGTATGGCAAGAATCAAATATGCACATGAAAATGACATCACCCACTTCTATATGCTTACTATTGATAAGGTAGGGTATTTGATGTTTTTTGCCATTATTCACTTACAACCTTATTTTGATCTCTTCTGTTGATCACCCTGGCAGGGCTCTCCGTTACCTTTGACATTCTGCAGTTTCACATATTCACAGTGTTGCATCTTCTGTGTCTGCTCTTTTCATTCTCTTGTGTACATAATGAATCTCGTTAGTTCTGTGTTATGTAATAAACTACATACTAAGGTCTATAGGTTGTGCTTTGTTGCTTGAAATGAAGTACAGTACTTAACCTGTTGCTGTAAGTACAAAGTTCTTACCTGCCTAGTCTTAAAATGAAGTATGAGGTTTGGGGAAATAGAAGTGATACAGTGGAAGGAATTGCTGTTAGCAATCCTTTTACTAAAATTTCAACAACCGAAAATAAAATTCTCACTTGAGAGAATGTGAAATAGAATTGTGAGGCTGTGTCCTATATAGGGCATTTAATCTTTTTTCCAGCCATCTGTCCCTTGCATTGTTTGTGGCAAAACTAGGCTTGTGCTTTTGTAGAAACTCCTTTCTGAAAGCACTCTCTGTTAGTAGCCAGTAAGCCCTCCACAAATCAATTCACAGCAAATTATTGCAGCAGATTAATTAACACACCAAAATAATTCAGCACCTGTGCTTCTTGTGCACACCTCTGAGTATTTTCTTCCTCAGGAAGAAGAGAAAGTGAAGAATGTGGACAGCAGGAGTTATAGATTATCTACATTATATTTCTTCAGTCCCCAGACAGCTAGTTAGGAGAAAAACAAGAGCTGGCTGCCAGTCCTGCGTTCCTTTCAGTCCCAACCACCATTCTTTTTCCCAAGGCTCTTGCTCTGCATTTCCAAAGCTACTGTTTTCATTAGTCCTGTAACTGAGGAGTTCCTGCACAGCAGTTACCACCACAGAATGATGAAACCACATTTCTCTGAACAGTTGAAGTTTCTCACTCCTCTACTAGATTGACATAAAACATCAGTATGTTAAATATCTGAACTGAACATGTATTTGACTCTTACTGTAATTAATAAATGCTCATTGTGGGTCTGTCTTGCCAAAACTACCAGTGCCATTATGAGACTGAGCTGCCCATGCAGTGCAGTGTGTGCACATAGGCATGACTGTCACACATGTGCATTATGAAAATGAGCTAGAAGGAAACTAACAATACTTCATAAATAAGCAAAGCCTTCTCAAGCAGCTCTGCAAAGAAACACAGTTCTGGCCATTTCAAGACTTCATTTTATTTTGTTCATGTCTGATATATTTGGTGGGGATAGAAGTTTAAGAGCAATTGTGTGTAGGAATGGGATGTTTTTAGTTTACCAAGAGCTTGTTTTTAATTTTTAAATTAGGCTGATTTGGGGAAAGAAATTTGGTGAGAAACTGGTAATCTCTGGAAGCAATCATGCAGTGATTTGGTAAATGCCATGAAGCACAGTACTTGTAAATACCTCACAGCTTTGTGAATGCAAAGTAAATAGTAAAGGACTGAGTCTGAGTTGTGAAGCTTCCTGGGGAAGGGGGTTCCTTAACATGCCCACCATAATGCTCACAAGAGCACTTCTCCTGCCATGTGGCTGTGATGGGTGCTGGGAAAACGTGAGCTAGAGCACAAGTATTGCTTTGGGAGTGTCCCACTCCAGGCCACATGGGACACTACAGTTTCCAATACAACATGTACCAGCAGTTGGCTCGTGTGCTCTGGAGAGCAGCATGTCACTTCTGAATGCAGCTGTTGAAATCAGTTGTGGTTGGTTTTTATATTTTTTTGTGAGGGGGAGAGAAAAGAACCTTCATCCTGTTGCTGGTTTGTTCTCCAGGACCGTATTATTGATGCTGGCCCCAAAGGAAACTATTCTCGGTTTATGAATCACAGCTGCCAACCAAATTGTGAAACTCTAAAGTGGACAGTGAATGGAGACACTCGTGTTGGGCTCTTTGCTGTGTGTGACATTCCTGCAGGTACCTCAGCTCGGGCTGGCTTTGATTTCATTCTCTGAGTTTAAATCTTTTGTGAATTTATTGGTGGGACAGTCATGGCTTAAGTGACTTCGTGCAAATATTTTGTAGAGAACTCAGCACATAGAGGAGATGCTTTATGATCTGCCTTTTACTTTAGTGTTTCTTAATTGTGAGTCCCATGGCTGCTTTTTGTTGCTTCCTTCTAGGGCAAGTATCCTTAGTAAGTTTTTGTTTTGGAGCTCTCAAATGCATCTTTCTCAAGAGAATAATAAGCTTAAGGAGTGGATGTGGGAGGCTGTTTAGAAGTATCTGTTTTCTGGTTTGTGTGCATATCTAGCTGGATGAATGGGTAGATGTTTGTGAAGGCCAGACACAAGGACAGTTTTGTGAAGTCAAACGAATTTATTTCAAAATGTAATTACATAAAACATCATGATATATGGGCATTTAGTTAATCATTGTCAGTGCTTATAAGCAGTAAAGAAAATCCTATGACAATACATCAAACAAGCAAATCCCAAACCAGCAGACAGATAGCAACAGCTGTATTTGTTTGCAATAATTTTGATAGAATTTCTTACCTTGTCATTTTCACACTCAGGGACGGAGCTGACTTTTAATTACAACCTTGACTGTCTGGGCAATGAAAAAACAGTCTGCAAATGTGGTGCCCCAAACTGCAGTGGATTTCTTGGGGACAGACCAAAGGCAAGTAATATATCAAATAATATAAATCAAGAGATTTTGACAGTCTTGTCAGCGGAAGCGTTGTAGAAGCTTCAGACTGACTAAATGTGCCTAACTGTGGTCAGTGAGATTATTCTGACATTCTAGTTTGTATTTCCCCATTTAAACCTTACACAGTGTTATTATTTTGCTAAGATTCATTAAAAAAATTAAATTGAACAGAAGAATAAAAAAAGTGAGTTTTGAATGTGGAAGAAAGGTTACTAACATATATCAAGAAATTATCTGTATGATTCCTGTCCAGGTTAGTTTGAAACCTGTAATCCAGCAGTTGATGGAGCTTGCTGAAGGGCTGGCATAGGAGTGTGAGGGAAGGCACAAATACCACTTGTGGATATCAAAAAGCTGCACTTTCCTATGGTCCTTCACACTGCTGAGTACCAGCCACTTCAGAGGGTGAACTGGGAGTCTTCAGAACCCACACAACTGGTTTTTATTAAGAGATGGACTTAAATGACGTTTCCATAAGCCTGTGAACGTTTACACAGACAATCATGAAGAAATTAAATGTTACAGTTTAGTTTTATGGAGCTGTCTGCATTGGTAGATAGAATGGGCTAATTTTAAAGAAAGTGTAGGTAGTGATTACTGGGGTCAGAGGGAGAGAATGATGATAGGGATGTTGAAAAATCATCCAAAATTTATATAATTTGGTGAAGGACAGTTAAAGTGCAAGCAGCAGAATTTAAGTCAGATTGAAATAGGGATAAGGTTTGGTATATTCTTCCTGTCATTAATTACAGTCACTGAAGTTCTGCTTTCTGTTCTTCAAAGAAAAATGGGGGCAGGTTTTAGTAATTCCAGCTTGAGTATTCACAACTGGAAGAGAAAAATGGATATTGAAGTGATTGGTGGTGCAAGTATATAATGAGGGTAACTTAGCCACAAGTAGATTAAACTGGAAATTGGAAGACCTTTTGTCAGTGACAAGAAAATGAAGGGTTTTTTTCAGTAGGAAGGTCCTGTAGGGGGAAGATCTGGTTTCAGGATGACTTTTCACAAGGGTCAGTGTAGGATTTTTGTCAACATAGATCAGTGAAGCACTGGGCAGGTCTGCCCTAAGTCAGGTTTTTGGGTGTGTGCATAGTCTGCCAGGTGTGCCAGCAGCTTGGCTAGGCTGTGTAATATCTTTCCTTTGCAAAATTGGCATTTACAGTTTCACATCTTACTCCTTTAGAATTCTTCCACTAATGCCTCTGAAGAAAAAGGCAAAAAGACCAAAAAGAGAACACGGAGACGCAGGACGAAAAATGAAGGGAAGAAAGAATCTGAAGATGATTGTTTCCGTTGTGGTGATGGAGGCCAGCTGGTACTGTGTGACAGGAAATCTTGTACTAAAGCTTATCATCTCTCCTGCCTTGGTTTGGTGAAACGTCCTTTTGGTGAGTCAGCCCATGTCTTACACTGTACAAATAACTTGTGCAGGTGCCTCAGTTCTTGCACTGAAACCTTGTCAGGGGTGTCATCCTGAAAACACTGGGGGTATATGGCAAGAATTTCGTTTGTGCATCATGTGGGAGCAGCTCCTCTTGGATTTGAAGACAAAATGGTGGCCTCCTCTGCCTCTCTGCCAAAATGAGGCATTTGTTTCACAAATGTGGGTAATAGAGCACATCACCTGGTAGGAGCACCGTGGCCCTGCCACAGGAAAGTTGATTCTAAGAAATGCATAAAGCCCTGTGAGTTCAAGCCAGAAGAACAGTAGGAGCTTCTGAAAGAAGGCAAGTAGGGAAATTAAGAGCAGCAGACATCAGGTTGCAGTTCCAGATATCACAGGAGTTACCTGGTTCTAGTCAGCCATGTCAGGTGAGATATGAAGAAGGGAAGCAGGCAAAGCCTGTTATCCCATAAAAAAGTAAAACAAGGACTGGTAAAGTATGCTGGGACAAAAAAGCATCTGTAAGTGAAGCACACCAGTCATTCCTGAGCAAGACTGGCAGCAGACAGGGGACTGTTGTAAGAGTAGGCAGCAGCTGACCGGATGTTTGCGTGCTCTACCAGCCTGTGAGTTCTGTGAAATGCTGTTGAGTCTTGAGTCATTTCTTCTAGCTGGAGCTGACTGCTGTATTTAAATGAGAGTGTGTCAAGTCTGCTCCTTGCAGCTGACAGCTGAGCTTTGGAAGTGTGATGTAGCATTTTGTGTGTTGAGATCAGCCCCGGTAGTTGCTGTCATTTGCTTTGTCAGGAAAGTCGTGCCGTGTTCAGCTGCTACAGCACAAAACTTATTTAAGAGATGATGCTGTGTTTTACTCCCCACTAATGGGCTCTTTGGTTTTGATTGCAGGGAAGTGGGAGTGTCCTTGGCACCACTGTGATGTTTGTGGCAAACCTTCTGTTTCTTTCTGCCACTTCTGCCCAAACTCTTTCTGCAAGGAGCACCAAGACAGGACAGTACTAAATTCCACGTTGAATGGACAGTTATGCTGCTCTGAACACGTTCTTGGGGTGGATTCTGTTGAACCTCAGAAGACTGAGAAACCCCGCAAAAAACTGAACAAGCTCAAGCCCAGGAGAAAGAGGAACAGATGGATGAGAGCTGAATGCAAATAGTCATGGACTGCAGTTTCTACTGCTAACACTATCTTGTAGATAAGTTGTGAATATGACCAGGGAAGGACACAATTTTACGTATATTCTGTAAAGGTTTCAGCGGGGGGGGGGATTTTTTTGTTTTGTTTTTATAAATCCACTGAGCCAACCACAGCAGTCTTCTGCTGCTTCTGCACTGATAACGAACTGCATAGTTCAGCAAACTTCAGGACAAACCAAACTTAATACTCAGCATTACAGTTACACTTGAATTGTTACGAATGTAAAATGTTCCCTCCAAAATACTTGCAGGCTGGAGGTAGGTTAAAATCAAACCAGGTAGGCGTAAACATAGTTTTTTGAGATAGTATTTGTCAACCAACAGATGTTTAAAATAGTATATCCTTGAAAAGTTGTTAGTTCTCAAGTCCTTTTGAGTAAGAAATGGCTTGGTCTGTGGTCCCAGTGAAATTTGCTTGCCTTGTGTGTTTTTGAGCAAGTGCTTGAATGCCAGTCATGACCCAGGTGTGTCTCTCCCTACAGCCCCACACACAGCAATTGGTTTGTGCTATTCAAAAAGGATTCTTAAGCAATCATGATCTTAAATGTCCTTCCACCAAGAAATGTGGTGCATGGTGGGAAAGGCACACCCTTGTACCAGAGAGGAGGAATCTTTGTAAGAGATTTTTTTCTATACTGTTTTTTCCTTTATTTCATCCCAGCAAAATAAAATGTACTTGATCTTGCAGAGCTGTACAGGTCTGGACTTAAAGGGATATTGTCTTGCAATCTAGGCCCAATACTCTAGGATTTTTGTGTCTGCATAAAAATAAACCTTTCAAAAGCTACTGCTTAGAAAAAATTACTTGGCTTTTTTTCCTCAGTGGCAGGTAAAATGCAGAGGCAAACTTTTCATTGGAATGCTTGGAGTCCAAGCATTTCAACTTTGTGATAATGCAGGAAATGCCCAACAAGGAACAAGACCACCCCCATGAATGAGACAGAAAGTGAAACTTGACTAAAGCGCAAAAACTAAATTCAAAACAATTAAGTAAAAGCAAAATAGATTTTTGAAGTAGCACGTAAGAATTTTGATGTGAAATTTAGCCTTACTCTGTTCCTTTGGGTAAAGTTTGTATAAAACTGGCTACTTGACAGACTGAATTTTTTGTAACATTTTTAGGAGCTCTGCTCTTGACTATCCAGTCACCGCTGTGTTGTGTCAGCAAAGCTGTTTTGAATTCCTCACTCCCCTTGGCATTAGGTCCTCACTAACTCACAGTGAGATGAATATACAGGACTTAGTGTTGATGGAAATAATACTAGAACTGGGAAAAAACAGTAAAGAAAAACATCTTTGCCAGGTTCCTTCCCAGTGCACGTCCTTGGAGTGTTCCCAGGCAGCATTCCAAACACATTTTGGGTTGTGCCATTGTGACCCACCCCATGCACCTCCATGTCCATTGAGCCATTTGTGTATCTTCTAGCTTAGTTTGCCCTTAATAGTGCAGGAACTCTGTGTAGCCCTTTTGAAAATGAAGCCTTGCTATATCATGGAAGTGTATGGTTTTTTTCCAAGGTATTTCTTCAGGATTTGATTTAGTTGTTGGAATTACCAAAAACCCCATTTATTCCCAATATGTAAAAACTTTGGTTTTATTAGAAGAGGTTAATTGAAAGAGGTTATAAATGTTGCATTGCCCTATGCTGAACGCTTTGGTTTCTGATTTGTGACCAAAATCCTTTGTTTTTTGAATCAGTTTTTATAAACACTGTTGGAAGTTTAATTTTTTTTCAAATAGTTTTGAAGAAATAGCACAGTTCAAAATCAGGGGAAGTGTTACATGTTCGTATTTTTTTAAATGGTATGCCAAGCCTTGCACTCAAGTTAAAATTCAAGATTCTTTAATTGATTTTGAGGGAAACTTTCTCTGCCATGGGGCTGAAGAACAGTCCTGTGCATAAAATCAAAACCAAAAAATGATATTATGGATGTTTCTTTAATATTGGGTTTCAAGGGAAGGAAAATAAGGTCAGGTAGTAAAGCAGGAATATTTTCCTCATTGCTTTGAAACAAAATGAAGGAATTTGATGTCATTGGGACCATTCTTTGAATACTATACCATGTAAGGAAGGCTTTGTAAGAATACCTTAAAATAAGTTATTATAAAATTTTTCCTTTACATTCCATTGCTTTCATAATTTGTTAATTTTTTTTTCAGTTGTTTTGTTGCTTTTTCCTCTTCATGTGTAGGTGTAACAGCTCTGTCACTCTGGAACAGTGATGCCCCAGGTCCTAAGAGGCAGATCCCCCACACAGAAGCCACTGTGTGTTACTGCCAGGCACTGCTGCAGTAACAGCACCCCTGGGTTTGGGCTGAGGCACAGAGCCCACAGCCTCTCCTGGGGCTCACAGCACATTCAGCACAGCAGGATGCAGGACAGCCACCCCTTGTGTCTGTCTGTGGGGACAGAGAGACTCTTTGTTCACACAAACAGCTCTGAGCCAGGGGCTGTTTGACCTTCTGCTTCCTTCTACCTCTCCCTGCTCTTCACTGCTCGACCCTCTGGGCCCACTGAGTTCTGAATCACTGAGATTGGAGACCAGGAGCTCACCTGTGAGTTCCCAGGAATTCATTCCTGCTGCTGGGCACGTCCTGGAGACTGGTCCTGAGGAGGAATGTGGATCATATTCTCCCTTGATACTGGCCATGGAACCCCGTGAGCTCTGCTCAGGCACTCAGGTGGTGATCTGGGAGAATTTTGGTTTCTGTACCAGGACAGGTGGAGTTTAGGTGCATTGTAATGAAGGTTTCTGTACCTTGCTCTGCAGCCCGGGAGACCAGGCTAAAGTTCTGTTTTAAAAATAAGACAGAAGAAAAGTTGTGACATTGTTTTCCTACTCCTGTTCTTCAAACACGAGGTAAAACAATCCTTAAGACTTGAGCTTTCTCCTGATGCAACTCAATACTTTTTAGCATTCAGCAACTTGAAGGATTTTTCTGTTATAAATTAATCTAAACAACATTAACTGTGGCATATTATGTGGCCTTAAATGATGTTCTTTGTGTCTTGCCCATCAAAGTAGCAAAATGTCTTTCCTTTTCTAGCAAAAAGCTAGATACATGACAGCCAATTTCAGAATTTGTTGTTCTTTTATCACATGACCAAGCATGGAAACAATTTTCAGTTGAGTATGTTAGATGTGTTATCATACAACCTAGGAAAAATAATCAGAGTAAATGTCTGTTTTGTTCAATAGCTTTGTGTTCATGGTCAGGTTTTAGGAGGTTTTTTATTTGAATTACTTGGAAAAGCAAAATATCTTGAAAGACGTATTAATGGGATTTTTCCACATTGTTGAGTCTCATTATTCCATGTCTGACTGCTTGAGAAACTTCAATGTCTTATTAAATGTTGAATTTTATTCCTAGTTATTTAAGAAGTTGCTAAGTCTCTTTTGTAAAACAGCTCTATATACCTACTTTGGAACCTTTTTTTTCTTTAAAGAAAAAAGTGGAATTGATACATACTAAGCAAGCATGGTTTGGCAGTGAGGGAACAGGGCTTTGTTGTCTCATAGGAAAAACTTACACTTCCTAAGAGATGCCTGGAAATGCTGTTTTAAACTTCCAGAGAGGTGATAATGATTGTGCTGTGGCTGGTTTTCACACTGTTGCTTATCACAGAAATGCTGACATTTCTTGCAGCCCAGTCTTTCCAGTGCTGCTCTCTGTTGCTCATAATTTTACAAGCTTTTATGACACTGAGCTGGAGCTACCCAGCCCAGCCAGCACTGCTCCCTCAGGGTCCTTTTGCTGTCACAAATGCTGGTCCTGCTTGGTCAGGTCTGAATTTGACTGTTTGGCTTTTTCAGACAGGTTATTTTGGGTCTGGTTTGGCTTCACATGTGGAGTCTCCCACATGTGACAGCAGCTACATTTTTTTTAAAAAGCATTTCAGAAATCTGCTTTGATACTGGTGGCTGGTGAGGTCACCTGTGCTGTGCATCAGGATTGTGTCCCTCTGCTGCTCTGAGGAAAACAGCCTTGGGCCAGAGAGAAACTTCACATCTCTCCTAAATCAGCAGCAGCAGAGACTGCAGGGAGCTCTGCCCACGCTGGGCAGTGGGGAGGGTTGTAGGTACCATCCCTGGTGTTGCTGACCCAGATTAGAATCACAGACTGGTTTGGGGTGGAAGAGACCTCAAAGACCATCCACTTCCAACCCCTGCCATGGGGAGGGACACTTTCCCCTAGACCAGGCTGCTCCAAGCCCTGTCCAACCTGGCCTGGAGCAATTCCAGGGACAAGGCAGCCACAGCTTCTCTGGGTAACCTGTCTGCCCACAAGGGCTGATGTTCTCTCCTCCACCCAGTTTCTCACCTGAGAGAGCTGAGATTAGAGAACAGATATCTTTTCTAAATTCTTTTAAACACTTTTAACACCTTCCCTGGGGAGAGGAGAAGGAGCTGATGGCAGGAACCATTTAACCCCCACAGCTGGGTTCCTTCAGCCATCTCTGCTGCTGCAAAATTAAGTGAGAAGTAACACCTGCTATCACCTCTGTGCAGAGTAATTTAAAATCGTGGATCATTTGATAGAGATACTGTTGCTGGCCATGGAGGGCTGGTGAAGCACAGCACTGACACAAAGGGTCACAGCTGCCTGGGCTGGGTTTACACAGCACCTCTGTGGGAATGTCACTGCAGGAGGAAAAGGAAAACAAGGTGGGAAGGTTAAGAGGCCACAGGTACTGGTTTCATGGAGCAGTTGACACTGGCTCCAGTACAGCTGATGGGCATTTCTGAGTGCCTGGGATGCTGGCTAGGCATTGCCCAGAGAAAAGCATAATAGGGGACATAGAGCAAACAAGAGTCAACCAGCCACACACAAATCATTTCTTGAAAATACAAATCACATTAGTCTACCCAGATGGTTAAACTGGGCTGGATGCACATAAAGAGGCTTGGAATGCCACAGAGCAAACAGGTACAAACCACTCCTGCTGCTCTCCTGGCTGGGGGGTGAATGGAGTGGCAGGGCAGAACTTTCTTTGCCCAGGCATTTAGGCAGTGGGTCTCCTACAGGCCCCTCTCCTCAGCATGCAGAAAGGTGCAAGGCATGTGCCTGCACCATGCTGCTGCTCCTTTGTAGCCCCACTCTGAAGCATCACCTGACAGCAGGAAACAAAAGGGACATATTTGTTCAGGAATCAACCATTAGTTTATTTGCACATTTGCCCACAGCTGAAAGGAAGGGAGGGAGAGCTTTAGAATCCCTTCCCTTGACTTGTGCTTATGCTAAAATTTTGATAATGGGGAACAAAATAAAAAATTGCATATTATTAAAAGGAGGCGTATTCATGTTAGCTTGTGCTTGGGTGGAAGTGAGTGTTGTATCAAAGGGACCTCAATAACTGGAGCAGTCAGTCCTCACTCTGTTGAGCTGACTGTTAAAATGGAGAAACAGATATGATTGTTTGCTGTTTGAGGATTTTTCCCCCTGAAGAAAGGAGAAAAGTATTTATTTGTGAACAAAGCTGGGAATTGGAAAGGGAAGACTTTTCCCATCAGCCCAGTGCAGCAGAGCAGGGAGCTGGGTTGGTTTGCACAAGTAGCCACAACTCAGAAACTGAGTTTTAGTTCTCAGCACTGATTTGAGCTGAAAGAGAGGCAGGTGGCTGCTGGTCCTGGCCTGTGTTACCAGCCAGCATAGACTGGCTCTGTGTGTTCCGTGCCCCCGTAGGTGGGTTGTCCTCCCGAGCCCCGGGGCAGCAGCAGGGACTTCAAGGAGCTCGTGCCATGCTCTTGCCCCCTTCTCAGGATTATTAGAAAGACAACAAGGATTCCACCTGGAAAGAAAGGAATGGTTATTATTCACAGGTGGGAAGGTAAAGTGTCAGGTGATGTTTGCTCCAAGGCTTCTCAACTCAGGTATTCTCTTCCAGTAAAATAAGGGGTTTTTTCTCCTACATAGTCTGTCCCTCTCCAAAAAGAGGGGGAAAAAGGTTCCACTAGCAATAACAACACTCAGCTTCAGGAGTTCAGCTTAACTCTGGAAGCTGCAAGGAATAAAGACAAGTTTTACTGAAATAATTCAGTAACTAGTTTTCCTATTCCCATTTACTCTCTCTCTTTTCCACTTGGCATCTTATTCACTGCAGACCCCACCAAAAGGATCTTGTTGAGAAATTAGTTTGCTCTGTGCAGCACTCACACTGAAGCACGAGAAGTAACTAATGTAGATTAACTCTGAGTCTAGACTGAGATCAGAGCTGTCAGGAAAAATTACTTTTGGATTGGGCATAGGCATGGAAGTAATTGGCAAAACTCACGTACTGCGACATTCTGTTCGTTTGTTTCTGGCAGAAGCATCATCAGAGAAAATTGATCTGAACAGAAGAGCAGAAATCTGTCGCTGTGATGCAATATGGCCAGACAAATACACCCAAATTTCGGTTGTGTGAGCAGACAGTCTCATGGTAAACACTTGATCTGTGAGCCCAGCCGTGAAATACTCACGGGTTCCTGCGTGGGCTGTTTCCTTTCCCCCTCTTTGCAGCAAGCCCTGGGAGAGGCAGAAATGCTGTTCCCTGACCCTGGGGCTTGTTTATCACAAATGCTGGTTAATGGGCCATTGTCCCTCTCTGGGCAGTCTTTTCATATACTTCAGTTTAATCTACGTTTTCCAAATTAATACTCGCTTCAGATGGCATCTGTTTTGGCAGATTTTTGGACAACAGCCTGGCATGGGGGGATAGGGGTCAGTGGAGGAGCTTTCTCATGGCTCCAAGCCACAGCTCGTGAGAACAGCCCTCATCTGCTCCCAACAGGCATTCCAGCCCCATGGAGACAGCAGTCACAGGGTGCTGCTGGGGCTCCTGCAGCCCCTGCTGTCCTTGTCCCCTCCCATGCCTCCCTGGAGTCCCCTCCTCAACTGCTGAAAGACAAGTGTGGTGAGAATGTGCTTTCTTGGAGAAGCAGCTTGGCTGTGTCTTGTTCACTATGGGGAATAACACATGCATTTAATCTCTCCTCTCCTTTGAACAGCAGTGAGCCAAGTGGAGAATGGATCTTCAGGAAGTACATAAAATACACTTGAAACACAGAAACTGAATATGAGGCTTGTTGGATATTCTTTATCCTCTGATGGCTCACTCATCTCTAGGACTTGGCTCTCCTGACACAAAATTTTCCTCTCTGGTAGTGTAAGTGGCTCTTAGGGATTTCTCTTCATCTCTCTGGGCACAGGAGACAGATGCCTTCTCCCAGCTTCCTCATCTGCCCTTCTTGCAATCTACAGCAGTAATAGTTGCTCATTTTCATCACAATTCTCTAATTAAACCTCCCCCCACCTTTGATTAAAAACAAGAGAACTCTATTTTTCCCTTTCCTGAGACTAAAAATGCATATTCATTGTTTTGGAATGATTATTCATGGTGCAGCTTCCCAGTTGAAAAGCTCACGCACTCATTAGTTTGCCTTAGTGAGCTAATTTACAGCAGGTGGCATCTGAAGGGATGCTCCCCACACTCAGCAGGTCCTGACTGTTGGATACAAGGTACATTTGGCATCAATACAACCAACATTTTATGAGCCAGCAGCTCCCCATCCTGCTGGATGCTGTGGCATGACTTGAGGCAGGAATGCTTTCAGGAAACAATCTCATACCAAAAGGAAATTATCCTTTTTTCTACTTTTGTGCAGCCAAGGAATCCCTGTTTGAGGGTCCATACACACCCCTGCTTCCCAGGGACAAACAAGAAGCATTCAGCACTGTGCCACCTTCCTTCAGAGCAAGGGAAAGGACTGTCACTGGCATTGAAAGCAGCCAGAAGGACTCTCTTCAGAAATCCATCTTTCCAGAAACACCAAATGCACCACCCAGAGAATGCTTGGTTTAACACGCAGCTGCAGAGGGGTGCCAGGTTTTACCAGGGGACAGAGAGGAGCCAGACTCACCTGCTGAGAAGGTGGCCAGGACAATGACAGTAGCAGGGGTCAGCTGGCAGGAGTCCCCTGCCTTGTACAGGAAGAGCTCCATGCAGTAGGTGGGCTCCACGCTGCCCCTGGGGCAGAAGGCATCAGGAGGGCACTTGACTGGGCTCACATCGGGGCTCTGCCCAAGAGAAGAAGTAACTCAGCACCAACAAACTGCAGGAGGCAACCAGGGCAAAGGGAGGTAACATTTTAGCATTAGAGGGGGAAAAAAACAAATAAAGGAATGAACCTGCCATCATTAAATTCAGCCTTGTCTGCCCCTGCAGTGTTAAGAGTGTGGGGAAGAGCAGAAGGTTGTTACACAGCAAGTCCATGCTCAAATTCCCTCAGTAATGCACACACCATCCCCTCAAGGCCCAGTCAGAGCACGCAGCTCCAGGCACAAAGCCACACTCCTGGAGTCATCATTTTAAACATAGACAGGGCTCTGGTGCAGGGAGATGATTAAGAGAAAGGAAGCTCAGATTACAAAAAAAAAAAAAAAAACAAAAAAAAACCAAATAAACAAACAAACAAAAAAACCCCACAACAACAAAAAAACAACCAAAAAAGTGTTAATTGAAGTGTATTTAGCTTGTCATGGGACAGCTCTGGTTAACACAGGCTACCCCCAGCTGATGGGGACTCACAGGGCAGTAGTGGTTTTCTGGGCACGGGTCACAGCTCTCCTCGCCCCGCTGTAATTGGTACTGTCCTGTCCTGCAGGCCTTGCATCTGTTGTCGCTGGGGCCTTTGAATGTACCTAAATAGCAAATAAGCAGAATATTAAGGTCTGAGACTAAACCCCAGGACCTTTGCGATTGCATATGGATGAATCAGCTTTCAAAGCCACAGGGAGAAAGAGCATTAAGTGCTCATGTGCATAACAAAAGCTGAACCTGGACTTTGGTCCTTGTTCAGTGGCAAAGGGTCAGAACAGAACAAACGGGGACAGAGAGACTAAAGAATATTTGGGGTCAGACCCTGGCAAACAGAGTAGTGTGAGTAGGAGTACGTGGGAGAGAGTTCAGTAGTGAGCTCTGGCTTCAATGTAGAGGGAAGATAGGAGCTGGAGGTCAGCAGTGTTTCATCCTCTCCAATTCTGGATTCAAACACCTTTTCCAGCTCTTTGAAACTTGCTGAGCAGACTTCAAAGCACAGCTCAGTTTCCCAAGCTTTGTGGGAGAGACAGGTCACAGGAGTTCCAAGTCTCAAAGTGGTAAAATGCTTTCCTGCATGTTTAAAATGCAACTTGGCTATGAGACACCCCTGGTGCTGTGTCCAGACTGGAGGCTGGCCACTGCCGTGGGGGTGGCCAGAGTGCTCTGCCCAGCCCTGCTGTTGTTTCAGACAGCACAGGAAGGAGCACGACCATGTCCCTCACATCTCCACCCCGTGTCCCTTTGCCCCAGGCTGCCCCTGCAGATCATCCACCTCTGAGAGCAAGGCTGTGCTTCCTCAGCAAAGCCACCACCACCGACAAAGATCCTTTTTGCTGGGACTGGTAACCAGCTGTGGACTTGGGCTCCCTGGCATGCCAGGGACCAGCACACCTCCAAGCCAATAATTAACCAGCCTGGTGGGAAGGTCTGGCACAGGCACAGCCCCCACCAGCACCCAGTCAAACCACACCAGCACTATCCCTCCCTGCCAGGGCACAGCTCTGCTCTGCAGGGGGGACCTGCAGCCCCTGGATTGGATGACATGAGTCTGGAATGAGCCACTGGAACTGAAGCTGTGTGTTCCCAA